>JAOQIF010000130.1:0-126261 GCA_026260285.1 Colletotrichum sansevieriae
AAAAAAACCAACACCCCCCCCCCCCCCCCCCCCCCCCCCCCCCCAAAAAAAAAAAAACGGCCTCTATAACATTAGGTGGCTTCAAGAATCGCACCAACTATTTCTCAATTAATTACCTATCCTCGGGAAGCTACTAACTTGCGCCTTCTGCTAATAATACCTCTACTAAGGGGAGCTGCCTTTTCCTTTTCTATGCTTCTCCTCTGCTTAATATCTGCATAGCATAAGTAAAGCAAGCAATATTATCTATATATAGGCCCCTTTAACTGTACTTTATACTACCTAATATATCTCGCTACTATAAGCATTATTATATATAACTATTAACGCTACCTCTTGAGATTACCCGCAAGATATCCTATAACCTGCACCTGAGTACCACGATCTTATTATAACTAATCTAAATAACGGAGTCTATAAGCAATAAGACGTCTAGCAAGGATGCCCCTGCCCGACTAACCGCTATAGAGCTACTAGGTATTTCTGCTTTCCCTACTTTTAGACTTACTCAAAAAGACTGACTTTATTCCTATATAAACTATTAGTCCGATCCAAGCACGAGCAAACTCCGCATAATTATCTAGGATATAGTCTCAGAGGATTATAACTCGCCTAAGAGAGTAAAAGTCTATAGTAGTATAGCAAGCAACGAGATAAAGACCCTATATATAATAGATTAATCCAAGAGTATAAAGGTAGTAAAGGCAGTAAAGCTAAAGGACTTTATATACTAGAGCAAGTAGTTTAACCTTAGTAGGGTATTTATAGATATAGAAAAAGAGGAAGAGGCTAAGAAGATAGCAAGGAGGGAGAGCTTAAAGCAGCGCTAGGCCTAGAAAGCTATAATTAGAGCCTTTAGGGATATAGATAACTCGGAATCTAACTAAATAGACCTTTTAGGGGTAGCTCTTCCTAGCGAAGTAGTAGCATCGGACTACTATTCTAAGGTAGAGAATAGCACCGGACTAGTTATAATAATACCTCTAGCGCGTAGCTTATATCTATTATAAGGTTATCTCTCTTATGCTATCTATTAATAATATTGATTATAGCTACTCTATTTGATCCTAGGAATTCCGCTAAAATGCATTGCCTTGCTAGTATATACTAAGGCAAGCCTTACTATAACTAATCTATCTCAGATAAACTAAATAATAGTAGCTATGCTTTCAAGCAGTCCCTATATTTATTATTAGCTAGTAAGAGAGGCTTAAATATAACTAAGGTAGTGCTACTGCTAGTGCTAGCGTTTAATTGCTATATACGCTATCTATTAAATATAGATACTATGAGGGGTTTATATTCGCTGCTAGATCTAGTTATTAGGGACCTGCTTAATAAGTTAATTAGTTAGTTAAGACTAAGAGAAGAAGGTCTTCGCAGTCTTCGCGTAATTACCCTTATTAATAAGAGTTATGCTTTATAAGTAGCTATAGATAATGAGATATATATACCAGGGGGAACTTATTAGAAGTCGGTCTTAGAAATAGGTATTCTAGCTATTAGTAGCAAGCTATAGAGTATCTATATTAATACTCTAACTATATATATATATATATAGTTAACCTAGCCTAGAGGCTGAAACACGCATGACGACAAAGGCAAGCAGGTTGCGCATGCTCGCCCTCAGCCTTGGAACCATGCCTCCAACGGCTGATTGAGGACGATCCCCAATTTCGGTTTCTACGCAGGACCGAGTTACCAAAAGGATAATAATATGCTTAAAAACATAGCTCGGGGCTATTAGCAATAGGAGGCTATGCACCTTAATTAGAAGCGTGGGATAGCTTGAAACCAAAGTGAAGGGAAAGATGGTAGTTAGCAACCTAAATATCCTAGAAGTATCTTACCTATCTATTGCTAGTGAGCGAGAGGAATAGGCCTAGCGAAATTAGGGAGCCTGGAATAATATATTAAAAACTAAGAGAAACTCGTTATATATAGAATTATGAGAGCAGAGAAAGAAAGAGAGTTATATAAAGACTTAAAAACTAGGTATATCTAACTACAACTGGGATAATATGAGGCAAGGACTATATGGAAGATAGAGTGGTGATCGCATCCTCTCCATTTGCATAGCAAATCCTACCCAAATAAGACTACTTTCGCACGAGATAGAACGAGTTTATAGGTGGAAGAAGTTGGAGTTTAAGACTGCAGTTGCTGAGAATGCTATAGGGTCATAGTTGAGAATAGCCTTGGCTTCTTGGGGCGAGAGCGCAAGGTAATCGTGGACTGCGGCGCATGGAGACTTCTGGCAGTGTACTCAGCAACGCGAGCGAAATTGGGATTCGGGCGGGATAACTCAATGGGCTGCGGATTCGGCGGAAGACAACCTGCATAGTATAAAGCGGGCGTTCGAACAGGTTGGATTTCAGCTGCTATGCAGCTAGTTACCCAGACGCTAATATAGATAACTAGCCCTCTTGTTAGAGGGGAAAGGATATGGAGAGCGGAGATTGCTATCTATAAATAGTTATAAAACTAGGTAGCTTATATCAAAATCTTCAAAGCTAAGGCACTTAAGGCTTAGAAAAGGTGCTTTGAGGTTCGGAGCAACGGGCATATTAAGGAGGGGGCAGCGGGCTGACAAGGAACGAGCAAATATGGATACTATATGAGGATGTTATTATCAGCATGTTATACAGCGTTGAATACTAAGCAGCGAGGGCCATCATTCAGGGAGTCGGGGGGTTGACCTTGCAGGAAGTTAGGTAACAGGTTCTTTCGGAGCTACTCGCACTCAGCTGGATATACTGTTTAATAAATTCATTATAGAGAGACGAAAGCTAGTCCTAGAATAGCGAAGAATTATTACATGCTTATAGAGCGTCTTCCTGCTGCTATAAGTATTAGCGAGGCGAGCGCAAGTCTCAGACTATCTTAGAGATAAGGACTTTGAAAAGTAAAGATTCCTAGAGGCATCTATAATATAGGAAGTTGCATAGGAGCATTCTAGCATAGGCTCGTTAGGAGGAAAGTCCCACAAGGCCTCCATAATTCAGGAAGGAAGCTCCCTCCTATATAGGAGTTTCCTATATGATAGGAGCTCGAGGAAGGTAGATAGGAAGTGGAGTTAGTGCTATGAACTCGCTAAGTGCAGAGCCCAGCTAAGCTTGCCCGACGAGTAGCAGAGCGACAGCTTCTGAGGTCAGGGGCAAGCGGAAGATATTGCCTACTGAAAGCTTGTGCTAGATAGCCCCCACCGGTCCGCCTGACTCCAACCAGGACTATTACGAGCGGACTATAACAATAAACACTCTTTTCGCATCTTCGGCGCGAGACTAACGCTCCATAATATAGGCTATTGCTACCCAAGCCGAGCTTTCTATAACCTACCTTTCTACTCGCATCATAGCGCCCTCCTCAACGTCTAATGACAGAGCCAGCTGCGATAATCACAACACTTTTCTCCAGATACCCCGAGTAGTATTAGATATACTAAGATATAATAACTATTGTGCGCTCTACGAATTTCGAAATATAATTAATTGACTGTTCCCTCTTGCTACCCTATATATGCTATAGTTCAGGAGGAGCTAAATCGAGCTGCGCTTTCAAACGAATATAGAGCCGTCAGATCTTTGCCTATGCTCTTAGAATACTATTCGATGCTCTGAAGATTCCTCCTCGATTAATAAATTAGTATAATAACCCTTCTAAATCTGCAAAACCGAGTCAATGGATATAGACTTCTGAGCAAAGGAGTCTAGAATTCCTCTTCGCCTTCTCGCATCTCGCTCTATTATAGTAGTATTAAATAGCTCTAGTTATGAATCCTGTTTCTATAGTAGAAATATAGGAGCCTCTCTAATAATTAATATCAACTCTCTGCCTCCTATTTATAGCTATTACCTTAATCTAAGTCGTTCTTCTGCTTCTAGACCCTATTGCTACTACTTAGTTATAGAGACTTCCCTGGGCATATTTCTAGAGCGAACGACAGGATAGGCGGAGACGGCTGAGATTAGTCAAGCGTCTAGGATAGCAGGAAAAGAATAAAAAGCTGGATAGAAGAATGCAGGAATGTGGAGTGATCGAGATCAGGGAGAGTTTAAGTCAGGTTACTAGCTGCTAATCGACTTTTCCCCAGGACATAGCATCAGATATCAAACAAGTACGCATATCTCTCGCCAGCCCCGACAGTGGGTAGTGCATATCGAGCGAAGCTTATGATGCCATGTACATCTCCAATAAGGCCTCCTAGGCCCTCAATTATTCTGGACGAACGCGATATATTTGTTTGCAACCTGTGACAACTTCTCTCCAGCTTCCAGAACTGCAAAGGTGATGACCTCAAGGCTGTCGTAGGGGAACCTATGATTGATTATATGACTGCCCAGATATCATCATGCATCACAAATCATCGTCAGTGTTAGCGCCGAGGCTTTTGCTGGCCAAATATTTTGTCGCTTTCTTGTGGCGCGTTCCCTCCCCAAAATATTTGCGCTATTCCCTATCCTATTAGCGAATCTCCCGATCTCCTGAGATAATTTGCATGATAATCTCTTGCTATCTTTTTGGAACAAAGGTGCGAGTCAACACTGCTATCCTCCACGGGGCAGTAAACATCCCCGAAGAACACACATTAGAAGAAAATAGGCATGATTTATTTATACATAGTATCTCTAGGCTATTCGGTTAATTCAACGCCTCAGGAATTCCATCGATAGGTCCATTTCGCGACCAAGTATCTTATCTGCTGCGACATTAACACCCTCGTTTCTCGGTGCGCGCCTGGTGAGATGTCCCGTATGGACTTGCTGCTGCAGCTGCTTGGTTGACCTGGTGAAGATAGGGCTTCCTTTCCTCCCGAAACTCTTTATAAGAAACCACCGGCGCCCGGATGGTTATTATTAAGGGAATTGATATTATTAACGTGCATGGCCAGCTTTGAAGGAAGCCGAGGATCGCGTTATCAGATTTCAAAGACGACTCGGCGCCTTTGTCGGCCAGGCAAGGGCTGGGAACGCACAATTCGATGCGAATGCTAGTTTCTTTTGAAGATTTCTGCCTTCTAACCTATTGAAACTAGCAGCAGACGGTAGAAAAGAATCTTTTGATAGCACGAAAAATAAAGAGTTTAGGAAACAAGCGGTTATCATGAGCAAGCTCGCGCATGGATTTCGGAGCCTTTGCATAGCAGCGCACGACTTTTAAAGTAGTTGCTATGATCTAGGTCGTAGATAGCGAACGGTGCCACCTTCTGCGTAGATGTTTGGTGGTCTAGGGCGATCAGCCTTGATTTGAGATCCTCGACGGGTCTTTTGACGCGGCGTCTATTGAACTATCCGGGAGATGTTAGTTTGCTCGGCAGCTGCGATAAATGTAAAGTTCGTACTCGTCACGAACAAGGGGTGCACCGTGTACCGGTGTGTTTTTGGCTGCTTCCGCGTGCGGTCATCTTTGTGCGGGCGGAATAGAACTTGTATAGGCACCCCGCACTTTGCATAGTAGAGGTTGCCCTTCAAGCTCCCTCCAGGAATTTGTAGGCCAATGTACACCCAGGTGAGTACAATAACCCACTTTAACTTCCGTGCCTTCACAGAGTTGATCTAATCAGCGCGTCTAGTTGTTTCCTTCTGCGAATTGCTCTAATAAGAATGAACATATCAGTCTCACACCGCACAGGCCAAAAAGGTCATTCTGCCGGATAGCCTAGAACCTATCCATGAGTCTGAATTTTCCCGCTACCGGACCCCTTTTGCCGACCTCTTCGTCCCAATAGATGCTAGCGCCATTATCGATCAACCTTATCTATCGGAAGTAGGTCAATGTATAACCAGTGAGGTACATTGGCCCACTTAAGCTTCAGCGTTGCGTCGCCAATCGCTGCGCCTTCTTTGGAAATTATGTCGTATCGCTGCCAGATCGCATCGTAACCAGGGCCGTGAATATCCCCAACTAGTAACTTCGACTATTCTCAGCGCAGTATACTTTGGGCAAAGATAATATGAGAAAGATCGTGAACCATTAAACCCACGGTGATTAGATGATATACCTCTCCAGGCTAGGATCGCCACCTGATGCAGCGACATTGCCCGCGTAGTTACCAAACGCCCGAAATTTAATGCAGCGTGGATGCTCCCATCATCACTCAACAAGCATATACAGCTACATCTACTGGAGAACTTGGTTCTCGTTCGCTCTCGGTTCTCGTCCGCTCTTGGTAGATAAGCTACTAGCCGGCGGAGTGGTAGGGGACCCAGCTTTCCAGCGCGGGGCCCCAGCGTGATCTGCCCTGCTGCTGGCGGCCTATGCAGCTGGACAGGTTGAACAGAGATGTCGCACCGGCGGACCCTTGTCATAGTAAAATTTGGGTAGTATCAAATGGTGCTCTCGGTGGAAACATTAGCATGGAATGTAGCGCTGCGAGAGGGAAGTAGCAATTATCACACTCGATATATTGTTTTATCGCATTCATGGCTATAGCCGTAGGTCTGCTACCTGCAATGCCCGGGCGCTGCAGCGGGGTGCTGAGGTGCTGAGGAATATGGGCGTTAGCGCTGCTATCTACTAGCTGCCAACAATTTCAGCCTCCGTATGCTATAGCCGCACCGGGCTATCCACCAAAGACTTGGCGGAATCTGCTGATATCCGTATACTATACCTGGCTAGGTGGGAAAGAAACACAGCATTGGGAAAAACCCCGCTTCCGCTTAGGTAGGGATCCGAGATAAAGAGCAGATGTTTCTTGAAGCCTTTGAAGCGTCCAAAATCTAGCGGGCATCCCTTCGCAGGCTTTCTAACCTGGATCACTATATCGGAGCAAGCTCCAGCCGACATAACAACGCATTTATGGTTTCGGTCTTGCAACCAGCAATTTGCGCGATCTCGAGCGGATAAAGGTTATCAAGCCGTTCCGGGGTCCAATAGCTAGTCGAGATGGCAGCCACACCTAGAAGGGGCTCTAGACAAGAACACTAGGAAACATGCGAGAGGAACTATAAATTCCTCACGCGGATCGATCAGTAGCTTGCACAATGTTTGCGAAGTTTGATTTATTTCATGCTCTCTAGCTATATCTGCGACTTATGCACCACCGCCAGCCGGGCTTCACTATATATCCCTCTGGAAAAAAATGCGCTTCTCCCGGGGCCTAACTACTTCAATCATCAACAAGCCGTTCATCGGATGACTATCTTGAGCTTTGCTGGCGTCTCGAATAACTTTCTCTGGGAAACCGAGCCTGAGTCCTTGTCGTTGCCGCCCTCGTCTGCATGTTGATCCTTGCTATAGGTCATGTTATCGCCTGGGGCCTGGGCACGGTTATTTCCGTTTCCGTCAACAGTCTCGTTAGCTTGAGGCTCGCGCTAGGTTAAAAAGCCAGGCGGGCGGGCGGCCGAAGTATTGGGAAGCCTAGGAGGAAGAAACGCAGGGGGTTAGGAACATTCGTCGACTTAATCGTGCGAAACTTGCAGATATCGGATTGGGAAACGCAAAACGTGGAGCGCTCACTGGAATTAGGTAATAGGACGCTTGTTAGCTAGGAAGAGGGCCTGATAGATAGCACTCGTATAAGGCGAATCGATCGACTTCTAGTCGCTCGTCGTAGTTGCAGTACTACCGAAAAGCCTGTTGGAGGAAGAGCGGGCTCGTTAGTCGGTGGTTGCGTGGACGACTGCGCGAGGATTGTTGTCGGTTCTGCCGGCCTGCGAGAGGTCATCAGTCGGGTTAGACATGGCGAAGTCTTACGTCGCGATAATATAGGCTGGGAAGTAAAGGCCTGCAAGGATAATTAAGGCCGGATGATTGAACGAAGAGTTGGAGCTTTGCTGAGTTGGAGAGTTATTTGTTGAAAGAGGAGGACTGACGATAGCGGATGGTGGAACTGGACTGGCAAATATCCGGGCGGGCAGCAAACGGGATACGTGTCTTTGCTAGAGGAATATGACTAATCACACTGCCGGGAGGTGAGGTCCATCGGGTTGTTGCTTCTAATGCTTGGGTGCAGCGGTTTTCAGCAGGCGCGCCTCAGCACCTCAGTTAGCTAGGGCTGATTTTACGTGGAAATAACCACCGCACTGCACAAGAACTACTGCACTCAAATGAAATATGTGGTCCTCTGGCATGTCATCGCCCACTTCTGATTAGATGCATCATCCACTTGGTTCATCATCCACTTGGTTCGGCACGTAAGGCTGAAAAAGCGGGCGCCCCGGGCAATCTGAGCAATGTGACGCCAAACTCTGGTGGGGGTTTGTCTGGGTGGCCACGGAAGCCTAAGACATCGAACTTAACTCCTGAAAATCTGAGGTAGGTAGGTATAGGCAGGAGCCCGTCGCTGACTGTCGACTTTAGCGCTAGAATTAGCAGTTAATACCGACCTAATGGGAACCTGGAAGGACATAGTGCCTTGCGACTACCTGGACGGCTCGGTGACAGGAGCCAGGCTGCAATCGACTTGGCCAATTGTTGCGAACCTTTGCATTCCATTTATGGGGCTCGTGCGAAATTTCGCACGGGGACACTATGCTACTCCTACCTAGGGAGATGCCCCCACACTGCACTACCATTCCTACCCCGGAAGACTGGAGTTGGTCATCACGAGCAGCATGTGTTGGATCTACCTACTTTGGTGGCCTATACCCAAATAGGTAGGTACTATTACGACAGCAGTTCCCCCCTTCACCTGCGCATGAGCACTT
The DNA here is from genome assembly GCA_026260285.1 of Colletotrichum sansevieriae. Taxonomy (NCBI): domain Eukaryota; kingdom Fungi; phylum Ascomycota; class Sordariomycetes; order Glomerellales; family Glomerellaceae; genus Colletotrichum; species Colletotrichum sansevieriae. The sequence continues at coordinate 8,649 of JAOQIF010000130.1, forward strand.
GCACCTGTCTGACCAATGAGAGAGGTTGTCTGACAGACAACCTATGAATTGCTACACCTGCACATATACATCTACACTTTGTGCACCTCCACCTTCTTACTCACATGCTCAGTAAAGTCGCATCTTCACACCACAGCTCACCGCAGACTATTGCCCCACAATGACTACATCTCGGAGCCAGGAGTCTCGTTTCAAAGCCAGACAAGCTTCCCGAAAGTGAGAAGACCACGACTCTCGGGCTGAAGCGTCTCTGCTGTAACCGTGAGAGACAATGTCTCCTTTCGTCGCATCAACGGGTCTTGCCTCAGCTCAGATGCACGAATCAAAGTCATTGCCACATACCTGGAATTTCTTGCTGTACACTCTAGCGGGCCCCTTTGTAGTGCCTGTAGCAATCGCCGTCATTGATGTCATACCAACCCGAACTATCTTACCATCTGCAACAAGGAATAAAATGCCGCACAGAGCAGACTGCCGTGAATTTTGCCAACAGCCATTCCCATGACTTTACATGATCAGTGTCTTTTTCGTGCCACTTGGCGGACGACCTTGCTCGCTGAAATGCTTTTCTGGGCCGTCAACCTGAGTGGAACTCGTTCATTGAGGTGGACCATGGGCGGGTATCGCATTCCAGCGGTGGTCTGGATACTATTCCGTAGGCTTGCTCAACGCATCTTTTTCCGGATTAGAAGCTCTCATGTTCAGGTGCCCGGGCGGCTTGGTTAACCAACATACTTGAATGAAAAACAACTTGCTACTGGATGGATATGTATATAAGACGCGCAAGGCAGCAATTAGATGCTAGCCGTCACGTTCATCTCAGATTCATCAGGGTCTATCCTCAATTTAACTAACGGTCAAGCTGGGAGGGAGGGGGTGGAGATCGAGGTTCTCCGCTATAGCTGCTAGCGAGCAGATTGATGGAGCGGCTAAGTCAATGGATAAGCAAGCCCGTGGCAATATGGTTCAGATAGGGCAACATGGCATCAGGGGAGAAAGTTTGCGAGCCTGCGCGACGATCGTAATCCATCGAATCGGCTAGATTAGTCCGAAAAGTGACGCCCACTAGCCCCTGAAGGGTGAAAGACCCCTGTTTGTAAGTCTTTTTCCTCATGGTCCTACAGAATCGTTGGCTGCTGCTGTTATAGGCATCGGTATCGACTTGAAAAATAAAGCAAGCGAAGCACCAAGAGTGAGCTCGAGAGTTGACCTTTTTCGGCGATGCGTCGGACGTGGGACTGAAGCTACTCACGGCTATTTGTCCTCTGTTTGGCATTTGAGCAGGCACTGTTTCGGTCATTGGTATCGGATGAGCGCAATTGGATGCGAGAGGGATATTACTAGCTGCTAAGAGGGTGTTTGAAAGAAAACCGAGCGGAGGGAGTACGGATATTTAGCGATTGACCCTCACAAGTTTTCGCGCGCACCTAGTTGCGAGAAGCTGTGCGCGGGGCATGGTAGAGCTGATGGTAGATGTATTTCAAGCGAAGTAAGCAGTTGATGCAAAGATCAGAAGGCTATGCCTGGAGGTCGATCTTATCTTGGCGATAAGCTCCGGAACACAACCGCCAGGAGGGTTGTACGCGTTAGTTGGAGAGCAGATAGGGTGAGCAACCTCGAGCTGACGATAGTGCGTGCTACTCATGGGGTAGCTGCGGGAATCAGGGCGCGAGCTTGTTTAGCCGGGACGACCGCTTGCCTTGAGAGGGGTAGAATTGCCGAGTCTAGCGATAGGATTGAGGAAGGGCAGCATTGCGGGCAATGCGAATTGCGAGATTGATTGAGCATGGAGCCAGATGCTAGATCGAACCTTGGCTGCCATGCAATTGAGGGCGTGTTCTAAATTGTTTTCGCAGTCTAGCCTAGTGGATGAGCAGTCAAGAAGAATTCGGACCTTGCTAACCCTCTTCACTAATGCAACAAGTTCCCGAACGCAGCGAAAGAGAGATAGGTGCCTATAAAGACAACGTGCGGGTCAAATTCGAGAGCAAAAGTGCTTATGAAGTGGGGGCGACTTATTCGCATATATGGTGGCAATTTGGCCTCAGTAATGTGTTTTCTTAGTAGACCAGCTGCATATGGGGATATATATCACAAAAGGGTATAGTGCAGAGTGAAAGAGTTAGTATAGATAAGTGCAAGGGTTGAATATTTATTCTTCTCTAGCCCTCTAGTCTATTATATAAGGGTATATAAGAGCTAGAAGACTTATCTAGGGAGCTATTTAATACCTCCTATCTATAGACTTCCCTAGGATAGCCTATTACCTAAAGCGCTACTTAGTATTCCTTTTCTATAGACTTCTAGGATAGCTTATTATCTAAAGTACTACTTAGTATCCCCTTTCTATAGACTCCTATAAAGTAATCTAATAAGTCCTTTTCCTTATAATCTTATCCTAGCTTATAATATAATCCCCCCTCTCTAAACTAGTTTATCTTTAGATTAGGCTATTCTATAGTTATCTAGAGAGTACTTAATATCTATTTAATTTCTTCTTATAAGCCTTCTTAGTTTTTAATTCCTATAGGTCTAGAATTTGATATCCCTAGGTCTAGCTATATAACTCTTCCTTAGATAGCTAGGTAGCTTAGAGGAGTAATTAGCTAATAATAAGATACTTTATCCTCTACCCTAGCTACTCTTATAGCTCTATACCTAGGTATTAAGGGATATACTTAGAGAAGCTTAGAGGAGTAGTTAGCTAGTAGTAAAGCACCTATCCTCTACCCTAGCTACTCTTATAGCTCTCTATATAAATACTTAGAGGTATAAAGGGACTTTAGAACTCAGAGGAGCTTAGAGGAGTAGTTAGCTAGTAGTAGGGCACCTAGTCCTCTACCCTAGCTACTCTTATAGCTCTCTTCTAAAAAATCATAGCTTAGAGGAGCTTAGAGGAGTAGTTAGCTAGTAGTAGGGTATCTATCCTCTACCCTAGCTACTCTTATAGCACTCTATCTAAAAGGTCTAGGACTACCTAGTAGTTATTTATATACCTATAGCTTACTTCTCTCGCGAGGGTTATTCCTTCCTTCGCAGGGTTATACTAAAATATATTATTATTCGGGGTTATTTTTATTACTTTAAATTCGCCCTCTAAATCATTATATTTCTTAGTTATTATTATATTTTTAGTAGCTTTATAGGGGTAATAAAGATATTCTCCCTCTAGGGGTAAAAGTGGCTATTATTATAATACGGGGGGTTACTAGTTATTATCTAGTAATTACCTAATGCCTCCCTATATATAATAGGGTTAAATAAAGCTAAATAATATAATAATCTAGGATTATCTTCCCTTTAGCTATGTTAAAAGCTAACTTTAGTATTAAGTTAAAAAAGTATAAATATTATTTGAAATTTCAGCCTGCTAAAATCCTTCCTCCTACCTCTTTAGATTATAATACTAATAAGTTGCTATTAGTCTCCTGCTCTCCTACTATAACTTTATCTCAATTATTATATAATAAATCTATTATTATATCTTCTGCTACTACTAACGCCGCCCCTTTCCCTGCTAATACCCTAGATGCTTCCTATATCCCTATAATAGGTGAGCTATAGGTATGCTCCTATTACTACTACCTCTTAGCATAAGCGAAGTAAGAGCTGCCTAAGGATAATATGCCTAAGATTAAGCTCCTTATAAGCTTAATTATATACTTTAAGAGTAATAATAAGTACCCTATTCTTAGCTAGTACTTATCTAGTGCTCTACTAGCTTTAGCTTAAGAATTTATTACTAATTTATATAATTTTAGATACCTTAACTAAATATAAGTATTATACTAAAATAGGTAATAAAAAAGCTTATATTAATATAAGTTTTATATATTATTTTCTAGTCCTTAGCTGCTAACTCTCTATAGCCTACCCGTTATATAATAAGCGCTATTAATAAGCTAAAGCGCCTTATAAACGAGGGTAGTTCTAAGCCTAATATTTAGGCCTAGTATGCTAAGAATAAGGTAGGTTATCTAGTGCCTCTCTAGTATCTAATTATACTTAAGAGGAGATCCTTGCTACCTAGCTCGTAGTTAAAAAGGCCCTCTAGGCTAAGAAGAATAATATTAATATTATACCTAAGAAGTATAAGGCTAAGGAGGTAGAGATCTCTATAGAGATAGAGGACTATTAAGTAGCTACCTTAGAGGAGGCTACTACTTACTAGTAGTACCTCTCTAAGGAGGTAGAGAAATAAACTAAGTTATTATATAAGTAATATAAGGAGCTCTACTATTACTATATTAAGATAGAGCGGTTTGCTAAAAAGCAGACTAAGGCATAGGAGTTATAAGCTATATATTACCTAGGAGTTGCTTAACTCTTATAATAAAGTTATAAGTCTATATAAGCCTTGCTAGGATCTCCCTAATGCTTATCTAGTTAATATTTCTAATATTTTTCAGAATTACGAGGTTATTACTACTAACTTTAGTAGTAAGGATAATAGCTCTAATAAGATAGGTGCTAGCACCTAGGGGATTTAAAACTTTTTAGGAGCGCCCCTAGTAAGCTACTAATAATCTCTAGGTAGTATTTAGTTGCTTTTAGGTATTTTTTTATCCTTTTCTATCTTATTAGTAGCTTTTAGGCGTTTTCTTATTTTCTCGCTTTGTTAAGGGGCCTTCGGGCTAATAAATTAAAATACCTAGCTAGCATATCCTATTTCTAACTAACTACTAGTTACCTATTAAATCATATAGGAATTATAATATCTCTGCCTATAATTAGGCTTCGTAGTCGTTTTATAAATCGATAGATATATTATATTATAGTTCCTATGAATTATCTAGTTTGCTACAGCCCTTCTATTTGATAAGGTATTAACGGTTTTATCTAGGGCCCCTATAGGTGATGATATAGTCTACTATATAGATATTATTATTATTATTATTATTAATTAGGATTTCTTATAGTAAGACGGCTAAGCTAAAAAAAAGGCTCTAATTATATAGGCGTGAAAACATTATAGAATTAGTACTTTTTATCGATCTGGAGCTTATCTGCTCATCCCCTATTAATCACCTATTAGATCCTGAATAGGTAGCAAAAATAATAGGGTCCTCTCTGATTATAGAACTTGCTATATATTTCGTTATACTTATGAATTCATACTTATTAGTATTTGCATAGAGGCTATTAGCTTTTAACTAGGTGAGTACCTATCTCACTACCTCTATATAGGAGTCTATATTATTAGTAAATATCAAGATATTATCTAAATATGCAATATAAATAATATTAAGCTTTAGTTAACTTATCCTTTCTTCCTCCTCTAGCCTCTATTAATTAATCAACTAGTTCTTTACTAGTACTCTCTTCGTTATTCTAATTAATAGGTATCTCATCCTAAGTTTAGCTATTTAATAGCTCCTATCTAGTAGGGGACCCTGCCTCCCTAGTAGACCTATAGGTAGGTATTGCGTTATTATATATTATACTACTCTAATAGTTTATACCCCTATTAGCATAGGTAAGAGAGAAGAATATATTATAAAAGGGTATAATATAGAGTAAAAGAGTTAGTATAGATAAGTACTAAAGTTAAATATTTATTTTTTTCTAGCCCTCTAGTCTATTATATAAGAGTATATAAGAGCTAGAGGACTTATCTAGGGAGCTATTTAATACCCCCTATTTATAGACTTCCCTAGGATAGCCTATTACCTAAGGTGCTACTTAGTATTCCCCTTCTATAGACTCCTAGGATAGCTTGTTATCTAAGGCGCTACTTAGTATCCCCTTTCTATAGACTCCTATAGGGTAGTCCGATAAGTCCTTTTCCCTATGATCTCATCCTAGCTCGTGACAATATGCTAGAAGGGAGGTTGAAATAGCCTCGGTATATAGGCAGCTGAACTCGTTGCAAGAGAGAATTAGCGTGTTAGTCTGACCCGAGTAGGGAAATAAAAGTGTTTAATATCGCTAGGCAGAGCGCACACGCTATGTCAGATATCCTCTCGGGGTAGCGATGTTCTATATGGTAGATCTATTAGATGTGATGTAGGCACCTGTAAGGCCCGGAAAAATCCATATTAATAGATGCGGTTATCGTTAGTAAGGATGCGAGTACGCCGGTTTATAAGGGGGTTGATAGACTCCAATTCTTTTGGAAGAGGAGGAATATCTCAGTCGGAATAGGGAGGTATAGAGTTGGAGTTGTGGGACCTTTCCTATGTATTTTCAGTTAGCGATTCCTCGAGAGTATCTCGAGCTTAGAGCTGAGGGCGATAAACCAAGTGTCGGTCGCATGTATTACTCAGCAGCGAGATCTACTATATGAATTGCTCATATTCATCTAGATGCTCAGTATCACGAGCCAGGATAAGATCGTAGGGAAAAGGACTTATTAGACTACCCTATAGGAGTCTATAGAAGGGGGACACTAAGTAGCGCCTCGGATAACAGGCTATCCTAGGAGTCTATAGAAAGGGAATACTATCACGAGCCAGGATGAGATCATAAGGAAAAGGACTTATCGGACTACCCTATAGGAGTCTATAGAAGGGGGATACTAAGTAGCGCTTTAGATAATAGGCTATCTTAGGGAGATCTATAGATAGGAAGTACTAAGTAGCTTACTAGATAAGTCCTCTAGCTCTTATATACCCTTATATAGGAAATTAGGAGGCTAGAGAAGAATAAATATTCTAACTTTATACCTATTTATACTAACTCTCTCACTCTATACTATACCCCCTTTATAATATATTCTTCTCTCTTATCTATGCTAATAGGGGTATAAACTATTAGAGTAGTATTATATATAATAACGATACCTACCTGCAGGTCTACTAGGGAGGTAGGGTCCCCTGCTAGATAGGAGCTACTAAATAGCTAAACTTAGGATAAGATACCTATTAATCGGAATAATAAAGAGAGCACTAGTAAAGAACTAGTTAATTCATTAATAGAGGCTGAATTAGATTATCTTATCGAGGAGGAAGAAAGGATAAGCCGACTAAAGCTTAACTGAGATAGGTATACTAGATATTTACTAATAATATAGACTCCTATATAGAGGTAGTGAGATAGGTACTCACCTAGTTAGAAGCTAATAGCCGCTATGCGAACACTAATAAGTATGAATTCATAAGTATAACAAAAGAGGACCTTATTATTTTTACTACTTATTCAGGATCTAATAGGTAATTAATAGGGGATAAGCAGATAAGCTGCAGATTGACAAAAAGTACTAAATCCATAATATTTTCGTACCTATATAATTAGCGCCTTTTTTTTTTTAGCTTAGCTATCTTACTACGAGAAACCCTAATTAATAACGATAACGATAATATCTATATAGTAGACCATATTATTACCTATAGGGGCCCTAGATAGAACCGAACTGCAACGTAACGTATCTATCGATTTACGAAACGACTATGAGGCCTAATTATAGGCAAAAATATCACGATCTCCTTATAATTCAAAAACTGATTTAATAGGTAACTAGTAGGTAGTTAGAAATAAGGCACGCTAGCTAGGTATATTAATTCACTAGCCTAAAAGCCCTCTAATAAGGCGATAAAAATGAGAAGAATGCCTAAAGGTAACTAAATATATACCCGAAGGTAACTAATAACTACCCAGAGCTTATTAGCAGCTTACTAGGGGCGCTCCTAAAATTTTTTTAAATCCCCTAGGTGCTAGCGCTTATCTCCTTAGAGCTATTATCTTCGCTACTAGAGTTAGTAGTAATAACCTTATAATTCTGAAAAATATTAGAAATATTAACTAAATAAGCACTAGGGAGGTACTAGCAGGGCTTATATAGACTTATAAATTTATTATAGGAGTCGAGCGACTCCTAGGTGCATATAGCCTATAACTCTTATACCTCTGCCTGCCTTTTAGCAAACTGCTCTATCTTAGCATAGTAGTAGTAGAGCTCCTTATACTACTTATATAATAACTTAGTTTACTTCTCTACTTCCTTAGAGAGGTGCTACTAGTAGGTAGTAGCCTCCTCTAAAGTAGCTACCTAGTAGTCCTCTATCTCTGCAGAGATCTTAGCTTCCTCTGCTTTATACTTCTTAGGTATAATATTAGTATTATTCTTTTTAGCTTAGAGGGCTTTCTAAACTATAAGCTAAGTAGTAAGGATCTCCTCCTAGATATAATTAGAGACTAGTAATAAAGCACTAGAGAGGTACTAGAGAGGTACTAGATAACCTACCTTATTCTTAGCATATTATGCCTAAATATTAGGCTTAGAGCTACCCTTATCTATTAGCTACTTAAGCTTACTAATAGCGCTTATTATATAATAGGTAGGCTATAAAGAGTTAGTAGCTAAGAACTAGAAAAATAAAAAGCAAAACTTATATTAATATAAGCCTTGCTATTACCTATTTTAGTATAACGCTTATATTTAGTTAAGGTATTTAATATTATATAAATTAGTAATAAATTCTAAAGCTAAGCTAGTAAAGCACTAGATAAGTAGTAGCTAAGGACTAGGTGCTTATTATTACTCTTAAAATAGATAATTAAGCTTGCGAGAAGCTTGATTTTAGGAATATTATCCTTAGGCAGCTCCTACTTCGCTTATACTAAGAGGTAGCAGCAGCAGGAGCATGCTTAGAGCTCACTTATTATAGGGATATAGGAGGTATCTAGTATATTAGTAGGAAAGGGGGTAGTATTTATAGTAGCGGAAGATATAATAATAGATTCGTTATATAATAATTAAGATAAAGTTATAGTAGGAGAGCAGGAGACTTATAGCAACTTATTAGTATTATAATCTGAAGAAGTAAGAGGGAGGATTTTAGCAGGACGAAATTTCAAACGATATTTATACTTTTCGACTTAATACTAAAGTTAGCTTTTTATATAGCTAAAATAAAGATAATCCCTATATTATTATATTATTTAGCTTTATTTAACCCTACTAGATATAGGGAGGCAGCAGATAACTACTAGATAACTACTAATAACCCCCTATATAATAATAATAACCTCTTTTACCCCTAGAGGGAGAATATCTTTATTACTCCTATAAAGCTACTAAAAATATAATAACGAGCAGAAAATATAATAATTCAGAGGGCGAATTTAAAGTAATAAAAACGAACCTAAATAATAATACGTTTTAGCGCAACTTTATAAAGGAAGGAATAACCCTTGCGAGGGAGTTAAGCTATAGATATTTAGATAACTACTAGGTAGTTCTAGAACTTTTAGATAGAGAGCTATAAGAGTAGCTAGGGACTACTAGCTAACTGCTCCTCTGAGCTCCTCTAAGTACCTTTTATATAGAGAGCTATAAGAGTAGCTAGGGTAGAGGATAAGATACCCTACTACTAGCTAACTACTCCTCTAAGCTCCTCTAAGCTATGACGTTTTAGAAGAGAGCTATAAGAGTAGCTAGGGTAGAGGACTAGGTGCCCTACTACTAGCTAACTGCTCCTCTAAGCTCCTCTGAGTTCTAAAGTCCCTTTATACCTCTAAGCTATAACTTTTTATATAGAGAGCTATAAGAGTAGCTAGGGTAGAGGATAGGTGCCTTACTACTAGCTAACTACTCCTCTAAGCTTCTCTAAGTATAATCCCTTAATACCTAGGTATAGAGCTATAAGAGTAGCTAGGATAAAGGATAAAATGCCTTACTATTAGCTAACTACTTCTCTAAGCTACCTAGCTATTTAAAAAAGAGTTATATAGCTAGACCTAGGGATACTAAATTCTAGACCTATAGGAACTAGGAACTAAGAAGGCTTATAAGAAGAAACTAAGTAGGTACTAGGTATCCTCTAGATAACTATAGAGTAACCTAATCTAAGGATAGATTACTTTAGAGAGGGGGGATTATATTATAAGCTAGGATAAGATTATAAGGAAAAAGATTTATTAAATTACCCTATAGAAATCTATAGAAAGGGCATATTAAGTAATACCTTAGATAATAAGCTATCCTAGGAGTTTATAAAAAGGAAATACTAAATAGCGCCTTAGGTAATAGGCTATCCTAGGGAAGTCTATAGATAGGAGGTACTAGGTAGCTCCCTAGATAAGTCCTCTAGCCCTTATATACCTTTATATAATAGACTAGAGGGCTAGAGAAGAATAAATATTCGACTTTGCACCTACCTATACTAACTCTTTCACTCTGCACTATACCCTTTTGTGACACTCAGATTGGAGGCCTTGTGTGAAGCGCGATGGCCGTGGTATCTGTAGTGATGGAAAAGAACTCGGTTTGGGCCTGGAGAATCTTCGAGGGAGGCGCTGGGTGCCTGAGTTATCATGCAAGACAGTGTTCAGGTAACCCAGGCACCAAATGATGGATGATTTAGCTAGTTGCTGCAAGTTGACAGTCGCCATTCCGGGACCTTCCCAACGACAGCTTCACCCCCAAAACAAACCCGTTCATGTTATCAGCGTAATGAAGCAATCATCGCACGTGAGGAAAGAGGGAAAACTCGTGCCGATCTGCTCCAGCTCAATTGCCTCGGATTTCAGCTCTGCGTACGCAAAGGACATGAATGTCGGCAGCCTACACAGCGCAGCCAGCAGAGCAGCTGAACGGGACACGAGCTAAGCAGGATGAATAGAAGGCCACTTAGAAAGATTCAGCATGGTGGCCCGCAACATCAACGCAACAAGGCTGCTATATATTAACAGGGTATCAGGCATTAGAAGTCACACGCTGAATACTGCACGTTGCACGCCGACATTGCCGCATGTTGCACGATGCACGCCATCGAGGCAGTGATGCTAGGCAACCCAGCACCCAGATGGTTACAGATTCAACACAGTCTCATCGATTAAAATCACTGCAGAGGTAATTCAGTTGCACTCATTGTCGAGAACTTTTCAGGCGGTATTTACGGCAGCCTGCAGGACGCACTAGGTCAAATTTGAATTCTTTCCGCATTAGGTTAATAGGCCTATACCTAAGGGGAGGCTTTTTAAGGGTTCTAATTAGCTAATAATTACTAGGCGAGGCACTTACGCGAGTCTAGAGCAAAAAGGGCAAGTATGGGCATGGTAGGGCAGTTATGCATAGGGCAGTTGCAGCCAGGGCAGTTTAGGCAGTTAGGGCAGTTAGGTACAGGGCAGTTAGGTAGGGTAGGCGCTATTAAGCGCTATAAATATAGGGGGAAGACTACTATAGGTATAAGCTAGAAGTCAGACTTTAGCAGGGGCCTAGGGTTCACTTTTTATAAGTATAGGGGTATAGACCTCCTACTTACCTAAAATTTCTAGCTGTTACGACCCGGTATGCATGAATAATAACCAAACGACCCACTTAGGCGTCGGACGGCTGGGATAGGATATTTATACTACAGATCATGGGAATAATGGGGACTCACTCGGTACGGAAGAACTATAGTATAAGTCACGTAATAATAAGATAAGACTAAGCAGATAGTATAGATCACTAAGCGCTTAGTAAAGGCTACTAAGCGCTTACTAACGATCATTAAGCGCTCACTAATACCTAGTTAGGAATTAATAATAGCATAAAGGTACTATTCAGGACTTATATATAGTATAACCCTGAACCCGGTTTATAGTTAGACTTCTATAGCTCTTTAGCAATTAACTTTATATTTATCCTTAAGATACTCTTAGCTTACCTTTACTACGAATTACTTATTAAGCCTAAGACTAATTACCTTAGCCTCTAAAGTTCCGATCTACTATAGCCTACGACCTATAACTCAGACTATAACCCTAGTATACTCTTACTATATTTTAATCCCTAACTTCTATTAATAGACTCTACTATTAGATAGCTAACTATAACACTTTAATTGCTCCTATTTAGTAAGTTAACTATTAAAAACTACTAATAGTATAGATAAGAATATCTTCCCGCGCCTCTGCTAAATCGCTTACCCTAGGAACCTCCTCTTCTTTATAATTATTAGTCTAAAACCTAGCTAAAGAACTTAAAGGAGCCCCTATAGCTATAGACTCTAATAACAAGGTAACCCTAAAGTAAGATACCTATAACTACCTCCGAGCTAGAGTTAAGAAAGGAGATAATAATACTACTAAAATCTAAATTATATATAATGAAACTACTATAGAACTCTAAAGCTTTAAGAAAATAATATAATAGCTAGGAAATAGCTCTTAATATATTATAGACCTAGAAAATAAAGTCGTCTATCTTAGAGGATAAAATAGTAATACTAATATTAAAGAACTCTAGGAAGAAGTTAGAACTCTATATATAGCTACTAATATTATTATAACCCCTACTAGAGGATAATAGAAGCTTAAGCTTAGCCCCCTAATAACTTATAATAGCACCCCTAAATACCTCAAAGGATTTCTAATTTAAATTAAGAACTACTAGAACTTCTATTATAGCGATTTTACTAACTAAACCGAGAAGGTAGTCTATATAGCTACTTACCTCAGAGGACGAGCCCTTAAGTAGTTTAAGCCTATCTAAGAAGAATTCCTTAAGTATAAAACCCTAGATAAATATTCTATAGAAACTTATAATATCTATAGTAGTTTCTAAGGATATAAAGACGCTCTCTGCTCGCTCTTCTAGGACCCCGATAAAAAGCAATAAGCTAAATAAGAGCTATTATAACTTAGATAAACTAAATCTGCTAAAGATTTCGCTATAACTTTCTAATAACTAAGCATCTAACTTAACCTTACTAAAGAAACTAAGATCTTTATATTCTACTAAGGTCTTAAAGATGAAGTTAAGGATAAAATTATTAAGGTTAACTGCCTCAACGACTTCCTCTAATATACTAACCTTGCAATTAAGATTAATAACTAGTTATTCGAACGCTATAAGGAAAAAAGCGAGAAATAATAAGGACCTAATTCAGGATGCAAGTACTAGTAGCAGCCTTAATATAAGTTTAATAGTTAACGAAACGATAACAGGCCCTATAACAACCGGAATAACGCTCGACAGAGCACCGCCTATAGATAACATAGTAGACCTATAGATCTTAGCATAATAACTAAGCCTAACGATAAAAAGCTATAGAACCCTAAGTGCTATAACTATAATAAGCAAGGTTATATCGCTAAGGACTATAACTAACCTAAGAAGCTTCCTTAGAAACCTATAGCAGAGCGACTATAATAAGTTAACACGATCTCGAAGGCCCCCTATATATCGTTATTATAGACTAGGTGCTATAATAATAACTGCTGAATTCATCTCGAAGATAAAGAGATATTAGGATACTACCTAAGGGATAGCAACCCCGGACGATCCGGATATAATATAACTACCCCGGATACTCATCCTAGAACCCTAGTAATAATATACGCTAGTAATAATAAAATCGCAAGAAAGCCTAGAGAATAGCTTAACGAGATACTATAGATCTAACGACTCGAACCCGTTAGTATACCCCTTACTATATATAACTAGGAACTAGAAAAAGATAATAACTAGAAACTCGTACGCCTCTAATTAGCTAAACTTATATACTTAGAACGAATCTAAGACGAACTATATAACCCTATATAAGAAAGGTAACTCGGAGCTATGCTCATATATATAGAACGACGAAAATATATATATAGAAACCCCGCTAAGATTAAATAAATTAACTAAGAACTTAAAGAATAAGTCGAAGAAGAATCTAATAAAGAACTAGAATATTAGTATAACCCTCTAATAGAATAATAACTCTATAGTATAACTAGTAACTAGATTTTTAGAGAAGGCGAAAATTCACCTTATAACTCGGATAAACCTTGTAATTTTACTCGATAATATGCTCAGGTAGAGATCACCTATAGGTTCACCCCTAGTATAGATAACTCTAGCTCTAAAGAGGAACCTAATAACTAAGAAGATAAGACTAAGCAACTTTTAAAGTACTAGGAGATAAATGTATTTCAAGATAAGTAATAATAGTACTTCTATAGCGCCTTAGTAACCTAATGAGATCGGGACTACGTTCCCTAACTATATATAGAAGACTACCTTATACTAAGAAGCAACTACCGACTTTACTAAACCCTCTTCTAGCCTTAATACTTTTATAATAAGTATAAAGAATATATAGGAGAAAAGCATAATTACTAATTCTACCCCAGAAGATATAATAACGAACCTATCTATAAAATCCACTTAATATCTATTATAATCAGATAGACTATAGTATTATTTAAGGATAACCTTATAATCTTCTATCCTAGCCTATAGTTTCCTATAAGATACTAATATAATAATATAATAAAGTAGGACGAATATTAATAAGATAAATACTAAGTATATTATTAAGAAAAAGCATGCGCCTAGAGAATTGCAAAGAACGGACCTAGACCCCTATAGGTTAGAATCTATAAAAATAGCCTCGCGAAGGCATAATAGGAAGGAAAATAGATTAACTACCCCGGATAACTAGGATAGTTAAAAAACTAGACTCGCTTACTAAAGGAGGATTATAATAAGCAATAAGTAAAAGATCTATCTATTAAATATCATAAGGATATAAGGGTAATATTAAGCTTAAAGTTACTATTAACTAGCAAATAACGCTCGCGCTAATTAATAGTAGAGCTAAAGCTAACTATATTACCTCCCGAGCTATTAATAAGCTAGAAGTATAATAGGGAGGAAAAGAATAACTATACCTCCTATATATAGCAGAAGGAGAAGAATTTAAGTACGAAGGAGGTATTATCTATAATAAGACTACGCCCCTCGAGATAAGCTACCTGGATTAAAAAGAAAGAATCTAATTCGATATTACTAATATAGGAATATATAATATAGTGCTAAGACTACCCTAGCTATGGATAAATAACCCATAGATAGATTAGAACAAAAGCTAACTCTATTAGAATTATAATGATTTAATCCCTGAGTAGCCCTATTGAAATCAGGCTTTAAACGGATCGACCTAATAAGGAGCAGCAAAACGATATATCTATTACCTCAAGGCAAAAGAAGCTATATTATAACTACTAATAATAATAGATCTTATATAAAAATACGATCTACTTCTATCTATCCTAGAAGAATATAGAGTTTATAAGAAACTCTTCGCAGCTAAATTAGAAACTAGACTACCCGAATATACTAGTTTCGATCACGAAATTCCCCTTAAGGAAGGGAAAGAACTACGATTTAATAAGATCTATAGACTTAATCTAATAGAAATAGAAGCCCTAGATAAGTACCTCGAAGAAAACCTAAAGAAAGGTTATATTAGACCTTTGATATTACTAGCAGGAAGCCTAATCCTATTTATACTAAAGAAAAACGGAAAACTGCGACTATATATCGACTATTATATACTTAACGAGATAATAATCAAAAATCGCTATCTACTATTACTTATTAACGAAATAAGATAACTCCTTCACGGAGCTAACTAGTTTATAGCTCTCAACCTTAAAGGAGCCTATAACCTAATTAGAATAAAATAAGGAGAAGAATAGAAGACCGCCTTTAGAATGCGAAAAGGATATTTCAAATACCTCATCATGCCTTTCGGTCTTACTAATACCCCTATAACTTTCTAGAATATAATTAACCACGTCTTATTGTCACGAGCCTGGATGAGATCGTAGGGAAAAGGACTTATCAGACTACCCTATAGGAGTCCGTAGAAGGAGGATACCGGGTAGCGCCTCGGATAATAAGCTACGCTAGGAGTCTATAAAAGGGGAATACTAGTAGCGCCCTAGGTAATAGGCTATCCTAGGGAAGTCTATAGATAGGGGGTATTAGGTGGCTCCCTAGATAAGTCCTCTAGCCCTCACGCACTATTATATAGTAGACTAGAGGGCTAGAGAAGAATAAATATTATAACTTTATACCTATCTATACTAACTCTTTTACTCTATACCGAACCTATTTATAATACGTTCTTCTCTCTTACCTATGCTAATAGGGGTATAGACTATTAGAGCAGTGCTATATATAATAATAATACCTACCTGCAGGTCTACTAGGGAGGCAAGATCCCCCGCTAGATAGGAGCTACTAAATAGCTAAACTCAGGATAAGATACCTATTAATTAGAATAATAAAGAGAGCACTAATAAGGAACTAGTTAATTAATTAATAGAGGCTAAATTAGATCGTCTTATTAAAGAGGAAGAAAAGAAGAGTCGACTAAAGTATAAATAAGAATATCTTAAGGCCTTAAGAGCTAGCTAACTATTAATCCTAATAGATAACCCTACTACCTACTAGGTAGTTATTAGTAGCAACCCCGAGGTAAAGAAGCATTAGTTAGAACTTTAGGGGAAGCACCTCCCGATGCTTAGGTATAAAGGGGGCACCTAGACTAATTATAATTAATTTATATTTAACCTCGATATATAATTCAAAATAAATAAGATTACCTCAGACCTTAAGAAGGTGCTATATACTATTAGATGCCTAGAAGGATTAGTAGTAAAGCAATAGACCTTATACCTTTCTATTAGATATAATAATAAGGTAAAGAATATTACTTAGATAATAATAGAGGACTAGTTAACTAATAGCATAGCTAATAAGGGGTCTAGGATCCTTAGTATATAAACTCAGCTTAAATAAGCCTACTAGCAACTAGGATAGTTATACTAGAGCTTTATTAATTACTACGAAGAGATTAAGGCAGAGAGCCCCTACTAATAACTAGAGGAGATCCGGGTAGCTAACGTAGTAGCTAGGTTAGACCCTAAGCTCTAATATTATATTATAGCGAATAGATTACTAAAATCGCAGCTCGAACTTAACGCAAGGGCTAGGAATGCCGAACTTATAATTAATATATAAGCATATAAGCTACTAGTAAGGGATTAGAGGACTAACTATAAGGGATAATAACTAGAGGGCTAAGCTACTAATCCAGAGGAACGGACCGAGACTATAAGGGGGGACCGCAGCTATACTAATACCTACTAGGAGCCTACTAAGGACTTATTATAGGATACTAAGAGGGAAACTATCTATTATAGTTATAATAGGAAAGGCTATATTTTACTAAGGTACCTATATTATAAGAAATATAGCTATACTTGCTATAAAGGCAAACTATGCCCTAGCAAATAACCGGAGGAGAACCGGGTAACTATATAGATAGTTTAATAGGATAGCGACTAGCTATATCGCTTCGAAATAATAATATAGGTCCGGGTTACGGGTAGCTAGAAGACTAGTACTATACTTATCGATTATAGAGCTAACGAGAATATTATAGACTAGAGGGTTATAACTAATACCTAACCAGAAGCTAATAACTTAGAACCTATAAGGGGAATATAGGCATCCAATAGACCTAACTATAGCATATAGAAATTAGTCACCTAAATAACTAATAGTATAGGCGTCTAGCGGACGGTTTTATATAACTTTAGGATTAGTAATAGTAATAGCTATAATACTATCCTAGGGATCCCTTAGTATATATCGGAGTACCCTAATATTAATTAAAGGGTGTTAGGCTAAACCTTTCCCTTATATAAGAAAAGCATTCGCCCTATTATAACTAGAAAAGAGCTTAGGTATATTGAAAACGAAGTAAGAGCAGTACTTATAGGGGTACTATAGATTAACTAGATATTAACTACTACCTACTAGGAGTATAACTAGGAACCTAAGGATACTAAGGATATTAAACCAAAGATCCCACCGGAGTACTAGGATTTTGAAAAGGTATTTAATATTAACCTAGTAGGAACTATACTAAAGTTTAGAACTACTAGGAGCTACCCTATTAACCTAGAGCCCGGAACCAGGCCCCTATTTAAACTAATCTACTTACTAGCTAAGAAGGAGTTAGAGGAGTTGAGGGACTATTTCTATAAGGCCCTATAGAAGGGATAGATTCGCCTATTAATAAGTCTAGCAGGGGCGCTAATCCTATTTATCCTGAAGAAGGGGGTTAGGTTAAGGTTATATATAGACTACTAGGGACTTAACTAGGTAACTACTAAGAACTGCACCCCTCTCCCCTTAATTAATAAAATCCTCGATTAGTTCTCCTAAGCGAAGTACTTCACTAAGCTCGACCTTAAAGATGCCTATTACTAGGTAAGGATCTAAGAGGGAGATAAGTAGAAGATAGCATTCTATACGTAATATAATTACTACGAATATTATATTATGCTATTTAGGCTCGTTAATACACCCGCTACCTTCTAAACGTTTATTAATAAGTTAGTTATAGGCCTAGTTAACGTTATTTATATTATATATTTAGATAATATTTTGATATTTACTAATAATATAGACTCCTATATAGAGGCGGTGAGGCAGGTACTCACCTGGTTAGGAGCTAATAGCCTCTATGCGAACCCCGATAAGTGCGAATTCTATAAGGAATAGATCGACTTTCTTAGGTTTATAGTTTTATTAGATAGTATTACTATAGAATAGGAGAGGGTCTAGGTAATTGCTAAGTAGCTAGTATCTATTATAATATAATAAATTCAGCAATTTCTAGGATTTATAGGGTTTTATAGGAGATTTATTAAGAATTACTCTAAAATCTATAGCCCGCTTACTAACCGACTTGCTAATATAGCTAAAGAATAACTAGTTATAACTAGTAAGGCACTAGTTACCTTCTATTAACTCCGCGCTTTATTTATAGAAGCACCTATTTTATAATACTTCGACCTACGCTCCTAATTCGCATTAAAACTAATATATTAGACTTCGCAATAGGGGCAATATTAAGCTAGCTAGAGGGGGATATATAGAGACTAGTAGCGTTTATATCTTAGAAGCTTAAGGGCGCGCAACTGCAGTATAGCACGCTAGAAGTAGAGCTACTAGCTATTAGGGAGGCAGTAGTGAGATAGCAGCACTATTTGCTTTACTCTTAGCACTATATCTAGTTTATTACTAACTACCTAGGTCACTAGTACCTCGCTAATAAGAAGGCGCTTAATAGCTATTAGGCATAGCTACTATAGGACCTATCGATATTTAACTTTGAAATCGAGTACTAGCTAGGTTGCTATAACCTAGCTAATAGCTTCTTGCGAAGACCTAATCTTACCCCTGAGGATATATAGATTAAAGAAGCTAGAGACTCGCTCCTATAGGACTTTCTATAACGGTTTAACTAATCTACTATCCGGAGGGTAGGCACTAGGTAATAATAAGGTGCTTAACTATTAAATACTTCCCCTGAATAACTTATACCCTCGCTTTAGGACTAAGTTAAGGAAGCCTAATAAAAAGACCCCTTTTATATTAATAAGGAGTGGGAATAACGAGGTATAAGGTAGTTACTAGATAATACTAATACCCTATAATACTATAAGAGCCTATATATTCCTAATAACTATCCGCTTCGGAAAGAAGTCCTCAGAGCGTTCTATAATAAACTATCTAGAGGTTACTAGGAGGTTATTAAGATACTAAAGAGGATTAGGAAGTCGGTTTTCTAGAATTTATAGAAGAGCAATATAAAGGAATATATTAAGACGTATGCAACGTATTAGCATATAAAACTGAGATACTACCTCCTATATAGCGAACTTGCACCCCTACTAGTACCTACCCAGCCCTTCTAATAAATATCGATTAACTTTATTACTAAATTACTACTATCCCTCACAGCAGGGAACAAGCCTTATAATAGCATTCTCATCGTTATTAACCGATTTATAAAATACTCCCTATATATCCCTACTAGGGAGTTACTCATAGCTAATAAGCTAGCTACACTACTTACTAAATATGTTTTCCTTATATTCAGGCTCCTAGAAGCTATTATATCTAACTAAGGATCGCTATTTACTAGTAAGTTTTAAGCTAAAGTATACTACTTGCTAGTTATTAAGAGGAAACTTAGTACTACCTTCTACCCCTAGACCGATAGCTAAATAGAATACTAAAATCAGAGCATCGAGCACTTTTTATAAGCTTTCTATAATATTAACTAGGATAATTAGGTAATATAGCTCGACCTAGCTTAGTTTATTTATAATAACTCCTATTATAAGGCTACTAAGATACTACCCGCTAAACTATTAATAGGGTATTCTCCCCGCGGACCTAACGACGTCGAACCCCAATAAAAGGTCTTAATAATCCTAGCAGCAAACGACCGAGTTCTAGGTCTACTTACCTAGAGGTTAGCTATTACTAACCTGCTTTATAAATATAATAAGGTATATAGTAAGTTCTATAATCGGAGGAGGACCCCTATTATTTTTGCTATAGGAGACCTTATATTACTTTTAACTAAAAATATTAAGCAAAGGCAGCCTTCTCAAAAACTTTCTAATAAATACCTAGGCCTATTTAGGATCTAATAGGTAATTAATAGGGGATAAGCATATAAGCTATAAATAGATAAAAACTACCGAATTTATAATATTTTCGCACCTATATAATTAGAACCTTTTTTTAGCTTAGCTATCCTACTATGAGAAATCCTAATTAATAACGATAACGATAATATCTATATAGTAGACTATATCGTCACCTATAGGGGCCCTAGATAGAACCGTTAATACCTCATCAAATAGAAGGGCTATAGTGAATTAGATAATTCATAGGAACCGCAATATAACGTACCTATTAATTTATAAAATAACTACGAAGCTAAATTATAAGTAGAAATATCACGATCCCTATACGATTCAACGGGTAATTAGTAGGTAGTTAGAAACTAGGTATGCTAGCTAGGTATTTCAATTTATTAGCCTGAAGGCCCCCTAACGAGGTGAGAAAATGAAAAACGCCTAAAGGCTACTAACGAGATAGAGAAAAGATGAAAACGAGGCCTGAAGGTAACTAATAACTACCTAGAGCTTATTAGCAGCCTACTAGGGGCGCTCCTGAAATTTTGAATCCACTAGGCGCTAGCACCTATCTCATCAGGGCTATTATCCTCGCTACTAGAGTTAGTAGCAATAACCTCATGATTCTAGAAAATGTTAGAAATATTAGATAAGCACTAGTAAGGTATTAGCAAGGCTTCTATAGACTTATAACTTTATTATAGGAGTCTAAGGACTCCTAGGTATATAGCTTATAACTCTTACGCCTCCGCCTAGCGCTTAGCAAACCGCTCTATCTCCGAATAGTAGTAGCAGAGCTCCTCGTACTACTTATATAATAGTTCGGTCTGCTTCTCTGCCTCCTTAGAGAGGTGCTACTAGTAAGTAGTAGCCTCCTCTAAAGTAGCTACCTAGCGGTCCTCTATCTCTATAGAGATCTTAGCCTCCTCTACCTTATGCTTCTTAGGTATAATATTAGTATTATTCTTTTTAGCCTAGAGGGCCTTCTTCACTATAAGCTAGGTAGCGAGGATCTCCTCCTAAGTATAATTAGATACTAATAGTAAAGCACTAGAGAGGCACTAGGTAACCTACCTTATTCTTATTATACTAGGACAAAATATCAGGCTTAGCACTACCCTTATCTATAAGGCGCTTAAACTTATTAGTAGCGCTTATTATATAATAGGTAGGCTATAGGGAATTAGCAGCTAAGGACTAGAAATAATATGCAAAACTTATATTAATATAAGCTTTTCTATTACCTATTTTAATATAACGCTTATATTTAGTTAAGGTATCTAAAATTATATAAATTAGTAATAAATTCTAAGGCTAAAAGCTAGTAAAGCACCGGATAAGTACTAGCTAAGGACTAGGCGCTTACTATTGCTCTCGAAGCAGATAATTAAGCTCGCGAGGAGCTTAATTTCAGGGATATTACCCTTAGGAGGCTCTTACTTCGCTTATGCTAGGAGATAGCAGCAGCAGGAGCACCCCCGGAGCTTACTTATTATAGGGATATAGGAGGCGTCCGGCGTACTAGTAGGGAAGGGGGTAGCGTTAGTAATAGCAGAAGATATAATAATAGATTCATTATATAATAATTAAGATGAAGTTATAGTAGGAGAGCGGGAGACTAATAGCAACTTATTAATATTATAATCTAAAGAAGTAAGAGGAAGGATTTTAGTAGAGCGAAATTTCGAACGATATTTATACTTTTTAACTCGATACTAAAGTTAGCGTTTTATATAGCTAAAACGAAGATAATCCCTAGATTATTATATTATTTGCCTTTATTTAACCCTACTATATATAGGGAGGCACTAGATAACTACTAGATAAAGACTAGCAAACCCCTAATAATAATAAACGCTTTCACCCCTAGAGGGAGAATATCTTTATTACCCCTATAAAGCTACTAAAAATATAATAATAAGCATAAAATATAATAATTCAGAGGGTAAATTCAAAGTAATAAAAACGAGCCTAAATAATAATACGTTTTAGCGTAATCCCGCGAAGGAAGGAATAACCCTTACGAGGGAGTTTAGCTACAGGTATCTAGATAACTACTAGGTAGCAGATAGAGAGCTATAAGAGTTGCTAGGGTAGAGGATAGATACCCTATTACTAGCTAACTACTCCTCTGAGCTTCTCTAAACTATAGCTATAGGTATCCGGATAACTACTAGGTAATAGATAGAGAGCTATAAGAGTAGCTAGGGTAGAGGATAAGATGCCCTACTACTAGCTAACTGCTCCTCTAAGCTCCTCTAAGCTATAACTTTTCAGAAGAGAGCTATAAGAGTAGCTAGGGTAGAGGACTAGATGCCCTACTACTAGCTAACTGCTCCTCTGAGCTCCTCTAAGTTCTAAAGTCCCTTTATACCTCTAAGCATTTATATAGAGAGCTATAAGAGTAGCTAGGATAGAGGATAGGTACCTCACTACTAGCTAACTGCTCCTCTAAGCTTCTCTAAACTATGAAGTCCCTTAATACCTAGGTATAGAGCTATAAGAGTAGCTAGGGTAGAGGATAAGGTGCCCTACTACTAGCTAACTACTCCTCTAAGCTACCTAGCTATCTAAGCAAGAGTTATATAGCTAGACCTAGGGATATTAAATTCTAGACCTATAGGAACTATAAACTAGGAAGGCTTATAGAAAGCAACTTAGTAGGTACTAGGTACCCTCTAGATAACTATAGAGTAGCCTAGTCTAAGGATAGACTAGTTTAGAGAAGGGGGATCATATTATAAGCCTAGATAAGATCATAGGGAAAGGGACTTATTAGACTACCCTATAGGAGTCTATAGAAGGAGGATACCGGGTAGCGCCTCGGATAACGGGCTATGCTAGGAGTCTATAGAAGGGGAATACTAGTAGCACCCTAGGTAATAGGCTATCCTAGGGAAGTCTATAGATAGGGGGTACTAGGTAGCTCCCTAGATAAGTCCTCTAGCCCTTATGCACCTTTATATAGTAGACTAGAGGGCTAGAGAAGAATGAATATTACGACTTTGCACCTATCTATACTAACTCTTTCACTCTGCACTGAACCCGTTTGTAACACTTATGCAAGTATGTCGACATCTATATAGTAGTTTACCTTAATAGTATCCTCATCTTCTCGTTAATACTTAAGAAATATAAGGAAGATATCTACTATATCTTATAAGCCCTTCAGGAAGCTAAGCTCTTAGTTAAACTAGAAAAGAGCGAATTCCATACCCAGAAGGTAGAATACCTCGGATTCACTATCACCCCCGGAAAAGTCTATATATTAGAAAATTAGGTTAAAGCTATTAAAGAATAGCTAATACCTAATAACCTTAAGGAAGTCTAAGGATTCCTAGGTTTTATTAACTTCTACTATAAGTTTATTAAAGATTATAGCAAAATTAATATAGCCCTCACTAGCCTTAGCTATAAAGATACCCCCTTTATATAGGAGGAACCCTAATAAGTAGCATTCCAAAAGATTAAGGACCTCATTACTAGCGAACCTATCTTAATCATCCCGGATCTAGCAAAATAGTTCGAAGTAGAACTAAACGTATCTAACTATGTAATCGGAGTATAACTATCTTAATAAGACTTAGAAGGATAACTATATCTATACGCCTTCTTCTTATATAAGCTCTATAGACCCGAACTTAATTACCTAATCTATAATAAAGAACTTATAGTAATTATCAAAGCTTTTAAGGAATAGAGACTAGAACTTTCAGGAACTATTCATAAAGTACTTATATATTCTAATTATAAGACCCTTTTATACTTCACTACCTCGAAAGTATTAAATAGATAATAAGTATAATAATTAGAATTCCTCTTAGAATTCAACTTCAGGATTATCTACTATAAAGGATTAGATAATAGCAGAGCTAACGCCCTTAGCTAATAACTAGACTATAATATCCTAATACCTAAAGAAACCTAGGTAATCCTCAAAGGAAATAATAATAGAGACCTAGTGCTAGTAACTAAACTCTTAATAATAGCAGGACGATCTAGTACTAGCCCGTCTAGTAAACTAGACCACGAAGTAATTATAGAGTTTTATACCCGTCCTATATATAGTTACTAAGGAGTTATAAAAACCTAGAAACGACTATAATAATAATATAGAGAAAAGGTTAGCAGAGAGCGTGTAGCAAAGGCAATAAAGGACTATGAGGTCTACCTTAAAAGCAAAACTACTCGATATTAGCTATATAGCATGCTATAACCTTTGCCTATGCTATAAACCGCCTAGCAATCTATATCCCTCAACTTTATTATTAAACTACCGAAGTCTCGAGAACCCCTTACGGGAGTATACTTTAATAGCATTCTTATTATTATAAACCGACTCACGAAGTATGCCTACTTTATCCTATATAAAGAAGCAAGCAACGCTAAAGAATATACCTATACTTTCCTTAAGTATATTATTACTAATTATAGTATACCTAAGGAAATCATATTAGATAGAGATAAGATCTTCATATCTAAATTTTAGAACTCAATTATATCTTAACTTAGCATTAAATAATCTATATCTACTGCGTTTTATCTGCAAACCGATAGATAAATAGAATAAATTAACTAAATCCTCGAAACCTACCTCCGCGCTTATATTAACTATAACTAAAATAATTAGGTCGTATTACTCCTAATCGCCTAATTCGCTTATAATAGTATAATTAGAGAAAGTACTAAGGAATCCCCCTTTTACTTTAACTATGGATTCGAACTAACCGCCTATAGAGAACTACGAGCAAGCCTAGTTATACTAAAAGCTATCGCCTTAGTATAATAAATTAAGGATATCTAGGTAAATGCACGTAAAGAACTTAAATTCGTATAATAATAAATAATAAAATTTAGCAATATATAAAGGATTAAGGGACTAACCTTAAAAGAGGGAGATAGCGCCTATCTTATATAGCAAAATATTAAAATAAAACGACTAAGCGATAAACTTAACTATAAAAAACTCAGCCCCTTTAAAATTTTACGAGTAATTTTACTAGTTAACTATAAACTCGAACTCCTAGAAACCATAAAATATCACCTAGTATTCCATATCTTACTACTTAAACTAGCTCTATGAGGATTATAAATAAACGATCTTATTATTATAGAAGATAATAAACCGGAGTATAAAGTCGAATAAATTATCGATTACCTTAAAGAACTAGAAGGATACTAATACCTTATTAAATAGAAAGGATATAGATATAAAGATAATACATAGGAACCTGCTAAAAATATTACTAATATAACGAAAGAACTCGCAATCTACTAGCAATAATATTAAGAATAAGAAGTAATAACTATACCCGTTATACTAGCTACCTTCCCTAGTATAACTAGTTACTAGCGAGTTAGATAACTACGTAAGTATATTAGACTACTAATAGAAGTAGACTAACTAAGATAAGGAAAACTATTTATTTAATTAGGAATACTAATAGAAGACTAGGATTCTCCCGATAAGAAATTCGGAGTACCTAGATTCTAATTACCTAGAATAGCATCTAGATCTATTATACCAAAACTACCTATAGACGACGCCTCTAAAACTAAGGAAGACTTAGCAATAGGACTCTCTATTACCTTATCCTCTGCTATTATTAATTATTCCTTATAACCCTTCTTAAAAACTATATGCTTTGCCTTATGAATATGATCTAACTTTATAAGTATTATATTTACTTTAGCTTACGCTTTTTATAACGCCTCTATTCTCTTCTAAAATAGCCCCTTAGTTTCCTCCTCCTTATTATCTAGATAATAAGATTCAACTATTAATCGTTCTACTATAAGAACTTAGCAAAGAATATAAACGAGCTATATAAAGTTCAACCTATGTTAATAGATCGCATTATTAGAAGCATCATAAGAACGACGAGTGCTACTAATAGCAATACACTCCCTATAGACCAATAAACTAGGCAGTATTTTGCAACGCAAACCCTTAGAACGATAGTAATAATAAGGTATAACTTCAAAACCGTTTTTAGCAATATTAAGAGAACGGTAGTAATAACGAAGCATAGAAATCGCAGGATTATTAGAAACGCAACCTGATATAGTACTAGTATTATAAGTAAATTAGGAAGCACGATTAACAGATCCCTAACCTAGGACTAACGACCTACTTATATTAGGTCTTGAGGATAAGACCTTTAGAGAGGGGACCTGATATTATAACCCGGTATATATAAATAACAACCGAACGACCTACTTAGGCGTTAGACGGCTAGGATAGGATATTTATACTGCAGATCATGGGAATAACGGGGACTTACTTAGTATAGAAGAACTATAGTATAAGTTATATAATAATAAGATAAGACTAAGCAGATAGTATAGATCACTAAGCGCTTAGTAAAGGCTACTAAGCGCTTACTAATACCTAGTTAGGAATTAGTAATAGGATAAAGGTATTATTTAGGACTTATATATAGTATAACCCTGAACCCGGTTTATAGTTAGACTTCTATAGCTCTTTAGTAATTAACTTTATATTTATCCTCAGGATACTCTCAGCTTACCTTTACTACGAATTACTTATTAAGCCTAAGACTAATTACCTTAGCCTCTGAAGTTCCGATCTACTATAGCCTACGACCTACGACTTAGACCACGACCCTAGTATACTATTACTACGTTTCAATCCCCAACTTCTATTAGCAGACCCTACTATCGGATAGCTGACCGTAACACTAGCTACTTATACTTTATTAATAACACTTTAAAGCAGGACCGCTAGCTATATTAGGTAATTTCTACCCCTTATACTATATACCTATTAATTAATTGAATTTTAACCTAGTGCGTCCTGCAGGCTGCCGTAGGTATCCCAATTTCACGTTATGCTAGTGAAAACTTAATGAACGGTATGCTTCGCCCACTCCCTCAGTCCCTTGATAGTCAGGACGACCACAAATCTATGCCCCAAAGTAAGCGGACTAGAACACGATTTGCAACCTGCATGAAGCATAGCACTGGCAGGCAGCCTAGGCAGTCGATGCAGCCTTCTAAAGGCAGAGAGCCAGGTCATAAGGTTTTGCTACCTCGCTCATATTATTCGGTAGATAACTCGAGGTGCCCTGTCCCTCCTGGCTGTTTCAGACGTCCCTAGCGATATATAAGCGGAGGTAGAGGGAGGAGAGCCTCAGGTAAGGTAGTGAATACCAGGACGTCCACTTGACCCAGGCAGGCCCAGGCCCGTCTTCACACCAAGGTACTCATGCTGCCCAAGGCATGACGCCGACAGGGTTCACACGGGCTCATAAAATGGCTGCCCTTTCCATCTTTGTACACCCTGACTCAGCAAGGTCCTCGAATTACACGCTGAGGATAACCGCAGCCACAAAGCAGCAAGTCCGGCCACCCGCTCTGGCACTACCTTCGATTCGAATTTCAACGTGAGGCGCGTCAAGGTAGGGTTAGCTGTCCGAACTCTCCTTCGCATTGACCCAACAAGAACAGATTTAGAAAATCGAGATCCCCTTCGGTTTATGATTCAGCTGCCAGCAGCCGTCAAAGCTCTTCACTGGAACTGCGTACCAGCTGATGACAACGTCCCCGGTCCAGGCTCCGATGTCCTTATATCCACGTCCACCGACTAGAGACCTCTACTTCTCCGACACAGCTCGTCGATCGCATTGCAACATATCCTCCAAGCCCCATTAGAGGCTGAATACTCAATGACAGTACGCATTATTGGCCTTGATACCTACGCGCGTCCAGCGCCGAAGCCGACGCAAGAGGCCCTGCGCGCACCTTGTTAACAAAACTTTGGCAATGTCGTCGTCAAGGTAAGCTCTTACCTTCCAGCCACAAATTGCAACCCACTAACGTCTTTTCCACGTTGAAGTTCTCTCCCAGGTCGGCGCACCCCCAAAACAGCGGATTCAAGCCCTACCTTATAAAGTTCCGAACGAAGCTCCCTATACTTGCAAGCTCCCGAAACCTTTCTCCTGACAGTACCCTTTAGGCACCGTGACGCCTGGAACGACCATGATAACAAAGCATGGGCTGGTGCATTGCTCGATGCTGGATAGACGTGAGGCACGGTCAACAGCCCGCATGCACGCAACGGCGGGAAGAGAGATGTCAAAGTGATACGCATTTGTGCAAAAGTTTTTCATGCGACACGCTCTGCTTTAGCGGATAACATATCCATGTCTATTGATCATTAAAAGGATTTCCCCCATTCTTAACGACGGTGAATTCCATAAATTGGCCTAGCAAAGTCGACAGAGCTGCCACCCCTTCGGGAGGAGCATCTTCAGCAGTTCCTATGCCATGTAAATTTTCTACGAAGGGCAGGGTTGAGGCGACTGCTAGCTGGAGACATTTGGGCACAGAGGATCTCGACACGACGGCTTGGGGGTTGAGCGACGTGAGATGTCAATAAATGCTGCACCACACACCGTCCCTGGGGATAATAGCAGACCTTCATCGAATGCCTGCCCCCAGGAGACTCTATTCTGAAAGAACCTTGTGTATTGACGTGGGCAGTGCGTCAGATGTCTCATTTGAGAAACGCCAAGGATCTCCATCTCAACGACTGCGGGCGGCTGGCCGTCTTAGCTAACGGCAATGCCTATTGCATAGTGACGATTTCCTCTCCTCGAAGACGTGCTCCAGCTTTAGCAAATGCTGACATGATTGCTGTTGATTCTTTAGTTTGCCATCATTCCATTACAGACGGCCGAAGTTTCTCAAGGTACTAGCTATATATAGTAGGCCTAGGCTTGGGATCGTGGTCTGCATAGACGGCGGTTTGCTGGCTACACATTTTCACGGTCAACAAAGGACATGACCTGCTGCCCCTCTCATTAAATTCCCCAACGATTCCATTTCCATCCGTTCTTGTCTGATGTGTCGATCTAACTAGGTACCCGCTTTCTTGGAGGGACCCTACACCTTCGTGTGGGGGCTCTCAGCTACATCTTACCTTAGTGACCCTGTCTTTAACGTACTGTTACATTGCCATGTGAATTGACTGCTCCTGCTAAAGGAGAACTAGTCCAAATTTCGATTAGCACGTTATTTAACCGACCTAATCGCAGGAATCGATTACGAGACCTTCAAAAAGAGAGACGGGGTCCACGGATAGCACTTAAGCGGGATATAGCAGAGACTTATCCTATGGAATCTGCAGTGGAGCCCTGAAAGACGTCGATATCATCAAGGATTTCTATTGAAACCGCGAATCCATTAGAATAATCGCAAGAAAGGGGTCCCAAATCGCAGCCAAGAACCCCAGCCCAAGGCAAGTCACAACCGCCCGCCAAAGAATGAGGTTTCTCAAATAATAGATTCAAAGACTGCAACTATGGTGAGCTTGAGCAGGCCAGAAGGTCTGACCCTTCGTTGCAGCTCATGAATAAGTTAGGCAAGCAGTTAGTGCTAGTAGACGCCTTTTACTATTGTCTCAATATCCATGCTCTGTAATTCGGATGAAGAAGACGACGGCAACCCCTGAACGTGACCGATTCCGCATAAAATCTCTAGATTAGATGTCATTTATTCACAGAACTTGCGAATAGAAACTGTAATAGTCATGTTCAAAGATACGGGTCGAGATGAAAACAGATTGGAAACTTTGATAACACAAGGAGCTTCCAGTCAAATATTTAGGGCGTTTGGAGTCGTGAGACTTAAAAGAATGAGCATGACGTCTGCAGGACTTGAATACGTTCCAGCTACAAGCCTCAGGAATCTTGGAGGTAATTTTAGCTCAGAGCCTTCAGGAGGAAGCCTTAGAAGTGCCACTTAACGCAGAAGATCCAACTTGCTGCATAAATTCTGCAAAAGGAGGTCTCCACACAGCAATCTTTGCAAACACGGCTTCGCGACGTTGCAGTTGCCCTGTTTCGCTCGAGTGGATTCGAAGTGACTTACACCCTAGTTATAATATCTCCGAGCAGAATCATGAGAAGCATTGCATGACCATAACCGAGCAAAAGAAAGACCTCGATCAAGACGAGAACTGTTAGAAAAGATGCACTACCCAAGCAAGGATAAGTATCGTACTGCCGAGCGGCATGGTTTGATTGCCACGAGGGCTATGCGTGGAGCTGACTGTTATTAGAAGTGGGTAAGTCATAAGTTTTCATAGTTATATTCTCCGTATTATCTTCGTGAATCAAGATCTAGCATCCGGCTCTGGAAACCCTGAATGGGGCTCTTAGAAACGGAAGCTGCATCAGCATGGTTCAAGAGCGGGTAGCCTGTCTATGAATTTGGTCTAGCACATCCACTCCAATTCTATACTATCTCAGCAGCTGGCTGCTCTGAGTTCGTTCAGGAGGTAGCTATTGCATGAATTAATAATCAAACCAGGTACATATCATGACAGATTGCATGAAAGTAGAAAACTATATGAAGGAATCAGCGGGTTGAACTTCCGCATTTGATTTCTATCTCCTGAAGAATGATATCATGCCTAACTAGCTTGAGAATTTGATCGCCGGGTCAAAAATACTACGACATAATATAACGAAATATATAGAAGCAGATAGAACGAGCCAGTAGAATCGTCATGGGAAGATGTTCCGGGAGGTCGACAAAGCCTATGCGTTTTATACGAACACAGTTTTGATCGCCTCTGAAAGATCGAATGCCCATTGTAAACAATGGAGTATGGGTCGTAGCCTGGTGATGCCTGAACAAAGTGGAATCATCTAGCGAAAGTAAGTGAGCCTGAACTAAGCGACATGAGTTCAAGACGATTTTAAGTATTTGGAGCGATAGGATGCCCACACCACCGAGAGCCCATTCGGCGAAGCGCTGAAACTCCGGCTGCAGCAGGCGACAGAGACCTATGATGCTCCTGGAATTTACATAGCCATTCGGTCCACGGCCATCCTCCCAGGGCACGCCAGAGACCATAGACTTCTCCAGGATTGAGAGGTCACTTGCTGAGCTTCGGTCATGATCCTCATGCGCCCGCAGGTTTTCGCCCCCTCGACCATAAAGAGGCCCCAGGAGCCGTAGCGTACGATGGCTCTTCCGGACTGTCAAACGTGGAGAATCTTCAATGACGTTTGCTGCCCCATAATCAAACGAACATCTTCTGCGACAATCTAGGATCAGTGTTCTTTTATATACCCCGCAGCGCATTGAAAACTTACAATGTATAGGGAAACATAGGTCACACTTAGACACTCGAGGTTTGTCGGCAGGGCGGCCGGAGACTTTTGGTTCCAGACGATGCCCCGTATCTTGTCAAGGATTGGCGGCTGGCTGGCATCCTGCTCCGTATGCATCTATCCGCCGACGAGTTCGAAGACGCGCACGTAGTAAACGAAGCGCCTGAGCTTTAGGCTGTCCAAAACAGCATAACAGAGGGCTGTGGGAAGGTCCAGTAGCCCTAGTATAGAAATGCGTGGGTGGTCGGAAGTGCGAGACCAGTTGGTAGTTCTTATCGCCGCAAGAAAAGTTAGCTGCGTCAAGCTCAGCTCGCGTGCTGTAATCAACCCACATCCCTTACGCCAATATCTCTCTTATATTGAAACATATAGGCACTGGTTATCCTCAAGCCAACTATCGTTACGTGCCGGTTGCTCACGACGCAGGGTACCTCGTTCACAATTGACCATATCGAAAAATTTGCGCGTCGACTCACACAGCTGTAATGCCCGTTGTGGTCTGTGGAGGCATAGGTCCTTTGTGGAAAACCTGTATTTCTGCGAAACGCGCTTGATAAGTCTATTCTGACAAGACTGATCTCAAAGACTTTGATTCTCTATATTGTTAATAACGCGGTTACAAATCACGAGCCCATGACTTACACACTCGTGCCATAAGCATGGCCACCCTGAGACAGCCTTATTCAAGTGCTATCATGATTGAGTAACTTGAAGGGGATAGTAATAGATTGAATTTGTGCTTTGTGCTATACGGAGCTCCGGGCGTTTTCACATAGGGATGGCGCAATTTTCATTGTAGCACTAGCTTCTAGATCTCAATTTGCTCTTCTGCCCTTTTTGGGTCGGCGAGAATTGTTTTTGAGTAGCAAGATAATTAAATTACTTCTTACGTAGTGGGTTGTTTAATTGTAAATGCGGTGAAAACCCATATATTACGCAAAGAAGGCTCACCGATCTTCACTCACCTAGCCTGTCGTGCATATAGCGGCACTATCACTAGTTGAAAGTGCCATGATGCTTGCACGATTGCTTCACTAACCAGATTAAAAGGGTTAACTAGGGTGTTACGACGTTATCTCCCCATAACTGCTCAGCTTTCCGGTCGATTCCCGTTGTTTCAGACTCTTCCAAAGAAAAACTTCTTCAGCAATACTCTATCCGCTTGTCCGCACTAAAGCCGTGTATAACGAATCAGTGTGGTCGCTATGATGACCATAGCGAGATGGGAGCGACGAGGGTCGTCGCAACGGAACCACCTCCTTAAAGTTGAATAGGCACGGTGACCATCAATTACGACGCTAGACCAACGAGCCTACGCAGATCAGCTGTAAAGGCATGTTTCTATTCATAATTGAGGTTACTAGGCATGAGGTTGACTTGGTAGGAAGCTTGACGGAAAATTCGGGGCTCCCACTGAAGCGGGTGGTGGGATGGTGCATGTCCTCTGACATATGAGAATAACCGCGGTTTGAAATCACGCCGAGCACGCAGCCGAGTCACGATCAACGCCATGTTAAGTCGGACGGTGGACATTAACCCCATGTCTGCATATCCAGGTTGATAGTCTCTGTTCAAAGCAGCGAGGCTCTCACCCTGGTATAACGTTGGAAGAAATTACAAGGTTGACAAAGCTTGCTCGTGTTATGCTAGTATATGAACTTATAAACTGCTTCGCTAGCTACACGAATTGATCTCATAAAAAGGTCCTACCTCCTACAGCAATCAAGAGTCCAGGCAGCCTGGTTGTTCCATTGCGAATGCCAGCGCAGAAATGAATTGAGAGATATTCAACACTAGAAAAAGAAACTCAACAAGTCTAGCTCTAAAATAGCATGTATCTAACTCTGCCGGAATCATCTAAGAGATTTATAGCAGCAACTTCAGAGAAGTCGTGGCAATATAAGAAGCAAAGAAATTTAGAGTATACGCCTCTTGGGTCTGAAAATGAGAATAGCTTGCTGGCCCTACTGAACGAAAACGACGGTGCATCCATGGCATACGGGTGCAGTGTTCCATCTAGTCTTTGCTGCACAATATAAGCATACGTCTAGGCTCTACATTTTACTATCAGTATACTATATATTACGAGAATCAAAACTCCCCTAAGAACAACTATCAGAAACGTTTCGTGCAGGCTCTGCAAAACGAGACTCGACCGCTGCTACTAGCGTAGATGTGTACTTCAGCTAAGCGCCCAACTTTCGCCGCTCATTCCCACATCCCCCCAGCAATAGGCATCCTCATCCCTTTCGAATTAGCAGTTGCAGAAGCAAACAGGGTTTGCATTGGTGCTTGCATCTACCCATCAATTTCCAGCTGTCGCCTCACTTGGGGATATTGAACCTGCTGCTGGCTATCAACTCCATCGTGCTCGCGGCAGGGAAAGGGAATAGGGTATAACTCTGACAGTACGTACCTATGGCCCCTGGTAGTAGTTGGGATTTGGGACGCGTGATGGGGGTCCCCTGTGCTTGGCATAGGGGTCCTCTTCCCGTGGGCTCGAGTCTTCGGTACGAGGCGATGCAGAAGTAGGAGGATAGCAGTTGGGATTGGGGACGCGCAGCGCGGGTCCTCTGTCGAAGGACGGGTCGGAGGATAGCGCGTAGTCGATATCGCGATCGGCGATCGTCACCTTATAATGAGCGAACATGCTGCTATCTGTAGGACCACCCCGGGCAGTACGAAAGAGTATCTGGGATAGCTCAGGAGTTTTCCGCATTAATAGTTGCCACGCAAGCGGGTATCCAGGCGGCCCGGATAGCTTAGCTGGCGGGTGGATTAGCTCGGGAGGCAGCTATTGTATAGTGGGCGTGCGCCCCGGGCTGGGGACATAGGCGTATTCTCCTGGCCCCACGGCTAACAAACTAGTCAGCGTGTGCATAGAGTCGCTCAATATCATAGTAGTGACGGTGAATTGGAGAGTAAGGTATAACATTCAGAGAGGCGAGGATTCTCGAAAGGAGATAGAAAGGGAGAGAGAGAGGGAGAGAGTGAGAAGAAAAAGATATAGAAAGGTGGAGAAGGCAGGGGATAGGTTGACTTCCCAATCGTTTTCCCAATCAACCGCTTAACCGCCCAAAACAAGCAGACAATGTGGCCCAAAACGGAAGCAAACATATATAGCAAACAGACATATAGCACCACCCCAATCCCTGTAGCACGTAAAACGATGCAGGCCCTCGAATGAGGTCTCGCTAGTGCTAATAACTACTATTAGTTAAAATAGAATCAGTCAAAGCGCAGCCGATTTCATACCCGCTCTGGAAACAGCGGGCTCAGATATAACAAATGCAAAGTTGTTCCAACTTTGCCGATATCTGCATCAGTAATAGGAGACAGCGGCTATGGGAAACGAATACCTCAGCAAGACGCAGGTCACAGAGCATCAAGCAAAGGGTGCTATGCTGAGGTATTAGTCCGTCCGGCATTTATTAACCGCAAGTTCCCGACTACCCCTTGAACCCCTGCAACAGGCATTGCCATCGGATTGTATATAGCGCCTTTGCGATCGGGCATTATGGGCATGCTTCTAGAATAGCTGCGGTATTAACGCGATTTCTTGGATTTATGCGAGCTTTTGCAAGCAGGTGAGCACCCGTCGCGCCGTGAGCAAGGCCGATATGGTTGGAGAAGGTTAGGTGGGGCCGACCGCCGACGGCGCCGTCAAGAAGCGAGACCCACTATTCTCAGCGTTCAACAGCAATCCAGTATAAACCATTCAGAGCAGCGAAGGATTTGGACAGAATCTAAATATTGCTAGATGCACAATTTTTCGAAGTATTAGCAAGCGATCGCAAAATGGTCGGCATAATCCAGACTCATGGCATCAATGTCGGTCTTATTGTTCGTTTTTCTTTCCAAAGCGGTGAGGATTAACGTCTTGAAGGGCGCGGCACGTGAATTGAAGACGTAGTTACAGATGGCGCTGATAATCAAGAAGTAATCATTAGTATATATCCGTGAAATTCCATTCCAAATCAGACCGTTAGAATCTTCGAAATCAAACACGAACCCCAAGACCATAGCAGGTTGATATACATCAGCCATGGATTTGCAAGTAACCAAAGGTGCGAGGAGACACGGGAAATGGTTCTCGTTGGGAGTCGAACAAGGGGTCAGCGATGTTTCATGCCAGCTAATAGTCAATAATGAGGTTGCAATATAGCTACTCCAGCTCAACGCACGGCGCATGGCCTCTGTCATTAGCGACGCATGCCAGGTGGTTAGGATGGTGACAGTAAAACTTGGCGCTCTCTGTCACCTTCGCGCCAATTCCATCTATATCACTTACTTCGCCACGCTCGCCGCCCTCCAGAAGAGATAGCAATCTATATAAACGTGAATATCCTCGATATGGGTTTCTAGCGGCGCGCTTGTAGATCATGCTCGTATGCGTGTCTCTGGAAGCGTTTGAGCTTCTAGGGTTCTTGCCTCAGAGGCTGCCCTTCGATCTTTATTTCCATAAATCTTTTGTTGCCAACCCTAAGCGGCTCATCTCTTTAAATTTGACACAACCATATACGCGATGCAGTATGCCCATCCCCTCGCCCTTTTCTAGCACTCGACGCCGCTTTGCCTTCGCAACGTTCCTGAAATATTCGACGACAATCTTCCATATAGGCTGCAAGTCGCCAGTCATCCAGGGGTCTCAAGCATATGAGGCTCAGATTGCCAGCTTACACCTCTACGACTCCGCGTATTGCGTCGCACCTACGCAAGTTTTCTCCGCGCACTAAGTATTCGAGAATAACCCTAGTGTTGCAGAATACAAAACTTTCCCGCTAGAAACGCGATAGACGGGGCTGAGGGTTAGAAGATATTATTCATGGATAGCTGAAAATAGTTATTGCCGGTTGCATATATAGGTGACGAATCTATTAATGCATTGAGCTTTCGCCAGACTACTTCAAATTTTGTAGTAGTAGTAGTAGTATTTTTAACGCTATGAAAGGAGCTTACGCTACGACTTACAGGCCTCCCGAGGGGCATATAGCGCGCCGCCGGCCTCGAGGGGCCAGCCGCGAGGCTTGAATAGATCTATATTATAGTAGTCTCTAGTAATAGTATAGTATTACGCTAGTATCTAGTTTTCCCTAGGCCTAGAGCTAGCATACGGCTAGCAGCGGGTCCCGCTGCGAACTTTCGTGCTAGCTATTAAGCTAGAAAAACGCCTCTTTGCTATACTAATATAACCCCACGAGGAGGCTAGGCTAATATAGCAAGGTTATAGCCCCTAAGCGGTTAGGGGTAACTAGGCTAGGCTTATAGAAGTGAAAATAAACTAGAGGTAGGTTGCTTATAGGTTTAACTCAGGCCTAGGCGGTAATACCTCTACTATTCCTAGGGCAAACCCTAGAGAAAAAGCCTATAACCTCCTCGAACTTTAGGAACATAGCTAGGTCCTATAGTAGCGCATCCTAATATACTTGCCCTAGTACTATAGGCGCTAGCCCGGGGTTGCTGCTAACCTCTAGCATTAGCTAACGGGCCTGCGAGAGCTAGGCGATATAGTAGAAAGCTAGGTAGGCGGAAGATTTACTCTAACTATATAAGTAGTAGTGAGTTCTAGCATACTAGAACCTATTATAATAGGCTTCGAAGTCCCTATAGCTAGAACGCGCTGCGAGGAGGTAGTATAGAATGCTCCGGCCTAGGTTAAGCTCTAGCGGGCACCGGAGCTCTGCTAAGAGCCCTACGCTAGCATACTATTATAAGCAGGCTATAGCAAGCTACTACTCCCAAAAGAGCGCTAGCGCCCAGGCCCGAGCGATGCGTATTATCCCTGCTACTATAGCTTATAGCGGGGGATTTAGGAGGGCTATAGCAGCCCCCTATTTCGCTAGAGCGTTAGCTAACTCGTTCCTAGGTATACCGCAGTACCCAGGCGTCTATATAAAGCAAATATAACGGCAGGCTGCTACCTCGCGAGCCTCTATAAAGGCGCCTTATAATAAGTAAGGGGTATAGTTATACCTATTTAGCGCATCTAGTATACTAGTATTATCTAGATAGATATAGATAGCGCCTAGGGGCAGCGCGAGCCGGAGGGACTTATAGAGAGCAAGCCGGGCCCCTTTAGCCTTCGCATCGAATACCTTAGCTATACTAAGGCGCCCTATACCTTAAGCGATCTTATAGCGCCTATAAAAGACCACGAAGCTATAGCTTATAGCACTAGAGCGCTCCCTAGAGCTATTAGAGTATGCTATAGTTACTAATAGCAGTAGTATCTTAAGCTAGCGCTTAAAGGCCTTTGCTACCTCCTTTTTTAGGGGCCTCCGAGGGCTAGCCGGGCCTAGTAGGGTTAAAGCAGGCCTTAGTATAAGCAGGAGGAGCTAGGTAGTATGCTATAGCCTGGTTTCCCGGGCTTTCGGGTGCGCTAGCTGCTATATGAGGCGGTAGATAAGCAGGTATTAAGGGTCGAGCTAGGCGAGCCTAGCTATAAAGAGGGAGTAGGACTTCTCTAGCGCGATATATGCTATAGGGACCCTAGCGTTACGGAAAAGGGTATCCTATAGTATAGTATGCTAAACGGGGAGGACCGCCCTATAGGCCGCCTTTAGAGCGCGGTCGATTTAGCTAAGGTGCTACTTGCGGTTTATGCTAACTATAGCAGCTTGAGTGTCACACGCCTTTTGGTGATGTAGTCGGCCATCACGTGGTATTCCACGTGACCACGGTTAGGCTCAACGCCCATCCTTTAAGTAGGAGACTTCTAGCAGATAAGCTTAGAAGGCTCGGCTATTATAGAATATATTACGATATACCTATAATTACCTATTGCACTATTTATTATTATTTACGCTTATATTGCTCTTTTCCTTATTTTACTTATAGTCTTAGCAACCCCTACTATAGCCCTAGGCTAGTAAGAAGACTATAATAACTAGTAGCACGACCTATTCTTTTTTCCTTATCTAAGACCTCCCTTATATTATAAAGACTTATAACGAGGTAGAGGACTCGGACTTAACCTCAAAACCCCCTCCTAAAAGCATTTATATACTAAAAGGAAGGAAGTTAAAGAAGTCAAAGAGATAGAGGTCTTAACTATCGACTTATATAGCTAACTATTTAAATTCAATATTAAATCAGTATAGCAATCCCTCTCTCACGGAGGAATATTATAATATAGGAGATATAGCTAGAATTAGATATTATAATAAGGCTCGCAGGCTCTATAGTTTCTAGCAGGCTTACGAGGACTATAACTTTACCCTTAGCCTTAGCAAACGATTTCGCAACTAGATAGCAAACCTCGCCTCTCTCGAATAGGATAATAACTATATACCCTATATAGATATTATCGATATAAGCTAGAAGGCAAAAGCTAATCTATATTATTACTAGATACTTAAGCCTAATAACTATATAACTATGTTAATTAGTATTATTAATACGATCGCAGCTATAAGGGATACTCTAATAATAATAGCACTTTTTATGCCCCTATCTAGAGAAGAAAGCCTTTATAGAGCTAGCGAGAGAATTACCCTTCTGCCCCTGAGAGACGAAAGAGTTATAACTCCTATCTAATCTAGCTAGTTAGATATCAAACCCCTAGGACCTCCTATTAAAGCAAGAGCTATAGCAAATAATATTTATAATAGGAGCAGAAAAAACCCCGAACTACGAGTTATAGCGCTAGAAGATACTATTATAGGACTATTAGAGCGAAAAATCTATAGAATATTATAAATTCTTCACGATATTACTACGGGTTTGCTAAAGTAGGATATATTAGTAGGGAGGACCTAGCTGCTATAGTAGAAGTTAGCGCTACTACTAATATTTTTACTATTATCCCAAGGGCCCTACCTAGAGCTACTATCCTAGGGTCTCGAGGCTTTACTCCTTTAAGTATTTAGCTAGCTCGAGGCTAATACTAGGGTGCTATAGCCTATAGGAACTCGATAGGAAGGTAGATTTGCCTAATAGTATAGTATTTTTTAGCTAGATACTAATAAGAAGTATAATATAGAGCCCGTCTTTTATAACTAGGATATTCTATGCTATAAGGAGATAGATCTATAAATCTCTAGCCTAGATACTAAAACTACTAGCTTAGCTATAGCTTTAGAGATTATATAGAATTAGAGCTCTCTATTATAAGGGAAAGCATTTAGCTAGTAGGAATACTAACTCGGGCTAATTAAATAATAGAACTACCTCTACGCGGGATATTACACCCTATATAATGCTATTAGGAGATATTTTATACTAACCTAATAGGAGTCTATCTAATAGATCGCTACGTATAGGTTTACTATAGAAGACCTCAAGGGAGATAGAGATATTTATAACTTTACTTAAAACTATTTTAAATATAGCAGAGCGTAGATAGGACTAATATCTATAGTTAGCTAGCTATTAATAATCTTCTATAACGCAATTAACCTAGAGCTTTAGTAATTCCTAAACGAACTAACTACTAGTAATACTCTCGAGGATTACCTCAATATAGCTAAGAAAAAACGTAAGGCAGTTTAGCGCAGACTCCAGGCACTAATTAGCATTAACTATATATCAGAAGAATCCGATGATGCAATATAGAATAGTAATAAGGGACGATAGAATAACCGAGACTTCTAACGGGATAATCATAATAATCCGCAACCCTAATAACGTTATTAACCTTAGCAACGCTTCTAGCGCTCTAATAACTATTAAAACTAGAAAGATCGCTACCTATAGAACTAGCTATAGAGAAACCCGGGTTTTTAACGTTATATAAAATATAATAGACTAGGATAGACGGACTTAGACGCCTATTATATATAGGAGGATTATAATAATAACTATAATATTAATAACCTCGTTAATAGCAGCTATATCCTACTAAACGTATAGGAAGTCCCCCACGATTCAGCTGCCCTATTAGAGCAACCGCGCAAAGAGGAAATAGCGGGCTAGACGACGGATATCGTAGTTATAGCGAGAGGCCTGCTAGCGATCTTCCTAACTACTTTGGTTATAGACTCTGCTATATATTATATTAAAGATATAGTAAATTTCGCAAGTCTTATTGCGATTCCCCTAGCAAATAACGCATAGGTATTACTTAAGAAAAACCAAATTATTAACGCCTAGGTAAAACTAGTAAAACGAATAATACTAGCTAAATAGATATATCTCCGCCTTAATATAAAAAGCGACGATATAGCTAGCCTAGAGGAAGTCTATATCAATATAGGCGCCTCAATAACTCTAGTTAATAGGAATTAGATACTATGCTTTATATAGAATCCCACGTTTCAAATAATAGAACTACGG
Organism: Colletotrichum sansevieriae; assembly: GCA_026260285.1. Taxonomy (NCBI): domain Eukaryota; kingdom Fungi; phylum Ascomycota; class Sordariomycetes; order Glomerellales; family Glomerellaceae; genus Colletotrichum; species Colletotrichum sansevieriae. Next base: position 49,277 of record JAOQIF010000130.1, read on the forward strand.
AGGATAAATACAATAGACTTAACCTTTTAGGTAATAGAGCAGGTTATATTCAACTTCTATATCCTAGGCACTATTAGCAATATAGAGATTAATAGCTACGTTATTATTATAGCTAGAGTTATAAATACTCTCAGAGCGAATCTTCTATTAGGAACACCGTTCTATAAAGATCACAGGCTAGTTATAAACTTTAATAAGGGTATAGTTAAGTTCCGCTCCGTTTATAGAATATAGTGCCTAGTTTAGTTCAGGAGATAGCATCTAGTAACTAGACGAGTCAACAACGCCTATACTATAGTTATTCCCCCGTAGAGTAATATATTCGTTATAACTAGCTTTATTAACCTCCCTAAGCTAAGCCAATAAGGCTCTAATACTTAGCAGTTTCAATCTAGTCATATTAGCGCAATTAATATAACGGTTATAGCAGATAACCCTAAGCTCATCCTCATGCGAAATATAATAGATAGGCTGATAATAATCCCAAGAGGATAGCAGCTAAGCTATATTATTCTAACGGAAGCAGAAGAGACTACTAACCTTATTAACTACGCGGATGTTATCACCCTTATAAGAGGAGAATTAAACTCGCGCTAGTTCTCGTAATATAAATTCGATAGGGCTACGAGTAATATAGCAGCTAATATATAGTTTATAACCCCGCCTGCTAAATCTAGCCTAGGACTACTTCGTTAAGCAGATAATATTCTATCTTATAGAATATCTAAGCTAAAAGATATCCTAGTTATATATAGCAAGGATAGAGTTAAGATCTATAATTAGGATGCGGTTTTTGCTAGTAGACTTAAGGAAATCCTTAATAACCGAGATATCTACTATAATAAGGGGATCGTACCCATGCCGGACGACTAATATATATATATTAAGCTCGTTGAAAGGTAGCAAAACCAGAAGGCTATAGTAAAGCCTTACCTCCTTAGTACTAAAGACCTCGAAGTCGTTAAGAATATCTATAGCAAGATATATACTAATAGCAAGATAGTATAGAGTAATAGGCTAATCCTAGTTATCTATCCGCTCTTCGTTATATAGCGAGTAGTTAATAGTATAAAAAAAGGCAGGGTTGTTATTAACCTTCGCCCTCTTAACCGAATCACTATCCCGGATATATACCTGCTTCCCGACTAAGATAATATAATAGATACCCTTAGAGGGAAGAAACGTATAATAATATTTAATACTACTAGGTTCTTCTACTAACTACTAATCTACTCGAGATATTATAATAAGATAGTAATAATAAGTCCCCGTAGCATCGAGGTTTCTAACGTTATCCTCATAGGATTTAAGAACTCGCTAGCCTACGCCTAGCGTTTTATAAACCGCCTCCTGCACGACTACTAGCACTTTACTCGAATATATATCGATAATATTATTATTTTTAGCAATAATAACGAGGACTATCTCTAGTATATTAATATTATTCTTAAGCTCTCTAAGAATAACCGCCTTTATATTAGACCTAAGAAGTCCTTTATAGGGTTTCCTAAAGTAAGACTCCTTAGCTATATTATAAATACTAATAGTATTAAACAAATAGAGGATAGGATTATAGCCTTTAAGAACCTCTGCTTCCCGAAAACTCTCTATAATATCGAGAGATACCTCGGAATAGCTAGATAGCTATAACGCGATATACCCTAGTATAATATTATTATAATGCTATTATAGGATAGAAAGACCTATCTTACTATAAAACTCTATAATAAAAATATACTTCCTAACGGTCTATTAAAAGCAATTCGAATAAAGAGGGTCTAAAAGGTATTATTCGAGCTAATACTAAGTAAGCAAGAGGTGTAGAATGCCCTCTAGGAGAATCTCTATAACTAGGTCATAAGATACTATTATAACCCGAATAAGCCTATATTTTTTAAGGTTAATACCTACAAAGGTAGCTTTAGGCTTATAGTATTCTAACTAGGCATCCTATAGAATAGTATTAATATACCTAATAAAGATATTATATAAATCTATATCTAACCGGTGCTTTTTCTATCTAAAGTTATATCGCCCTTAGAAAAGCGATACTTCGCTATAGAGGTAGAGGTAGTAGTAGTAGTATAAGCTATGAAGAAGCTCTATAAGCTCGTGCAATTAAATAAGTACCCTATATAAATTCTTATAGATCACGCAGCTATAAAGGGAATTCTTATATATACCTCGCTACGAACTATAGACCTCAATAAGGCTAACCTACGACTCGCGAGCGCTGCGAACTACCTATTGCAATTCAACCTTAATATTACCTATATACTAGGGAAGCTTAATATCATCCCCAACGCCCTCTCGCGCCTGCTATTGCTTATAGCCTCAGGACGAGCTAATAGGTTTGAGGATAGCGACGTTCTCGCAGAAATAACCTATAGCAACGATAACAACGATAATAACGCAAGATTTATAAGCATAGTTAACTAGTTAGCTAAGAAGTTATAAGCCTACGGAGCAATAGGGGAGATAACTATAAGCATTTCAGAGGACTTTATCGCTAAGATTATAGATAATTACACTAATAACACGAGGTATAGCAAAATTCTTAAATAACTCCGATCCTAGCAGAAGGAACCGGGCAAGTAATAGTTACTATTTAATACCGCTACTAAGGAAAATAGCGCTAGAGCCGCTAAAAGAGCCCTAAAATGCTATCGAATAACTCCTTAGAATCTATTGCTAGAAGGGCTTATCCTTTATATAGCTACGGATAGCACTTAGAGACTCTGCATTCCGCGCAAGTTAGTACTTATAATTCTCCGCCTTAGTTATAACGAAAAACACTACTTTAGCGCAGACCGCATAATAGTAGAAATATCGACTTTTTAGTTTTATAATAAGAAGTTACTTATATAACGATATATCACCTATTGCAACTAGTGCAAAGAGAACTAAATCGACTGCTAAAGGCTACTAGGATAGCTATAACCTATCCCCGTTATAGATATCCCTTATAATACTATCACTATAGATTTTACTACTAATATGCCTAAGGTGCTATCCCACGGAAGTCCCTACGCCCTACTAGGTTTCCTAGAGTTAGATATATTAATAATAGTAATATATAAATTCTTAAAAAAGATAATCCTTCTCATAGGATATTTAACTTATAGAGTAAAAGAATAGGTAATAGTCCTACTCTGCGCATTTTTCCTCTTAGACTAGGGAATTCTATATCGTATTATTAGTAACTAGGATCCTAAGTTTATCTCTATAGTATAGCATATAATATTTAACGCCCTTAATATTAGGCTCCTCCTCTTAATAGTATACTACCCCTAGATAGATAGGCAGAGCGAAAGAATAAACCAGATTACTAAGATCGCGATATAGTTCTATATATCTAAATCCCCTAATATCCTATAGACTGACGTACTACCTACCCTATAGTATAATCTTAATAACTCCCTATCTGCTATAATTAGACGATTACTAAATAAGGTTATACTCGGATTTAAGCTATGAAGTATCCTTAATATAGTTATATAAACGAGCGCCCTAACTAAGAGCCTTACTATCCTCAGGGAGATATATTAAAAGGAGGTACTACTACTTATTAATATAGTAAACGCCTTGCGTAAGGAGAGATATAATAACCGCTATACTAACGTGACTTTTAACGAAGGGGATAAAGTCTAGATATAACTTAGCAAAGGATTCTACTTACTAGGATAATATAATAGCAAATAGACTTCTAGCTAGATAGGACCCTTCTGAATTAAGTATATTATTAATCCTCTTGCCTATGAGGTAGATATTCCTAAGCACTAGCAGGTTTACCTAATCCTCTCTATAGCCTAGCTATATAAGCTAGCCCAAGGAGAAGACCTATTTAACTGCGAGACTCTACTACTAAAGCCTATTAAGGTTAATAGTAGTAAGGAGTAGGAACTTAACTATATCGTTAAACGAAGAGTCTTATAGAGGAGTTATAAACCTATTATTAAATACCTTATCCGATAGAAAGGCTTTATAGCAAAAGATAATACCTAGGAATAAAGAGACTCCCTATTACTTAACGTAAATAATATTATTAACGAGTATAACGCTAAATTCCCCCTTAACTAAGATACTAAAAGAGCTATAAGAAAGCGCATAACTTATGCATAACTAAATAGTTTTCTTATCCTTTTAATAGGATAAATATATATACCCTAAATTAATATTAGGATTGCAAATTTTTCCTTTATTATTACTATTTTTCGCTATTAACTACTCTTCTCTCGATCTCTCTATCTTATATCAAAACAAATAGGAAGGAGCAGAGGGTACTAACTTTTATATACCTTCCTTACTAACCCCTATTATAAAATTTTTTTTTCCTTCTATACCTTCCTTCTATTTACTATACCTACCTACTTTTATTTAGGTATACCTATACTTTTTATTTATTTATTTCTCTCCTATATGCTAATTATTACCCGATAGACCTCTTATAATAAGTAATAATATTATCCCAACCTGCTAAATATAGCCTCCTAAATGCTAGCCTAATTAATACTATTATAATAATAGCTTCTAAAGGTAAGGAAGTTACTAATAACTACGAGGTCCCATCCTCTTACCTATCTAATAATAGCAGCAGCTAAGATAAGGGTACTAACCCCTAGAACGACGAGGTGCTTAACCCCGTCTCCCTGCGCTAAGGTAGTAATAACTAAGTTAGCAACTATAGTATTAACCTTAGCACTCCAGTTAAGACTCGTAAGTCTGCTACTAAGAAGAAGAAGTCCCACAAGGACTATAAGAAGGGTAAATAGGCAGCTAAGAAGAACTTCTTCGCTACAGACGCTAAGACCTAATACGAAGAGGCTATTAATAATAACGCTAATAATATTTAGAACGATAATACCCAGGCTACCGAGCTAGCCCATATTATCGCTAGCACTACTACTAACGTCAAGGAGAGCACCCTAGCTAAAACTATAGCTACTACCCTTCGCAAGACTCCTAAGAAGGGCTGCCCTAGCCCTATAGCCTAGCGCTAGCAGATCGACGAGGCGAAGGCTTATATTAATAACGCCTTTCTATACTACCCCAATACTATCCTTATTAAGGAGATCGAGAAAATCCTTAATAATATCGAGCCTTCTGAGAACATATCTTCTAACCTCTATATTAGATATATCCAAGATACCCTTAAGTAAGTATATAATATATATATTAATAATAACACCTATAGCAAGCTTCTCCCTAGTTGCACCTAGGTCCTTGCTATATACTTTTGCAATACTTATAGTTATGCTAATAGAATTATTACTAGTAACCTTATTATAATAAACCGTATTAACCTCCTTTCTATCGCCCCGCTTATTAATATTAATAATATTACTACTACGGACCCGTTAGCCCGCAAGGATGCTAAAAACGCAAAGAACCTCGCTAATAAGGCTAAGGGTAATGTTAATACTATTATTAATAGCATCCGATAGGAAATCCTTCCTCGCCTCGATACTATAGAGACTAACATAGCTAATATAGATATTATTAATATTAATGCTATTAGTAAGTATCTCGCTAAACTTAAGAATAATAGCATATCTAAGCAGGCGGTTACTAAGAAGATTTACGTAGCTATTAATATAGTTAAGACTAAGGAGATCGCAGGCCTTCGCGCTAAGATCGCAAACCTCTATACTATAATCGAGGGTCTCTAGCGCACTAGTAATAAGCAACTCGCGCTAAGCGATACTAGTAATAATAGCGCTACTAAGCGCTAGCAGATATCTAAGTTTAATATACTCCTCTGCTAGTATAATAACTAATTAATAACGCTATAATAATTTCTAGCGATTAGGATATAAAGAGGGAGAGAAGGGAATATTAAGCATATATATCCTAGATCGATAGAGATAGTAATCGGGATAATTACTTTTTAAAAAGGGGGTATATATCACACGCCTTTTAGTGATATAGTTAGCTATTATATAGTATTCCACGTAACTACGGTTAGGCTTAACGCTTATCCTTTAAGTAGGAGACTTCTAGCAGATAAGCTTAGAAGGCTCGGCTATTATAGAATATATCACGATATACCTATAATTGCCTATTGCACTATTTGTTATTATTTACGCTTGTATTGCTCTTTTCCTTATTTCACTCGCAGTCTTAGCGACCCCTACTATAGCCCCAGGCTAGTAGGAAGACTGTGACATTGAGGCTAAATACCTAGCCGGGGCTGCTCTGGAAGCACCGCAGGCTTCGAGAGCCTAGCGTACTACGCCTCGGCTCCGAAGAGAGCTAATAGCAGCATATAGGCTATTATAGCCTCGCGGGCCTGCGCTAGGAGTAGGCTGCAGTAGATAGTACTAAGGCCCCGGAGGAAGCAGGCATAGCATAGCGCTAAGTTAACCTAGCGCTAGATATAGGCCCGGAATATTAGGGCCTGGTTAAAAAAGACGCTAAGCTAGCGAATAATTAGCGAGGGGTTAATAGTAAGGCCTTTAGCCTCTATAGGGGGGTTCGTGCGGTTTTTACCCTTCTTTTGAGTGAAGTATATAGCTTTATACTTCTTCAGGTCGAAGGTAACCTTATTCTTAGCACCCTAACTAAGCAGGGAGTTAACGTAGGCGCTAAGAGAAGTAGTATTATCTTCTTTAGAGGGGCCTATAGCGAGAAAAGCGATATTATCTATATAATAGAAGCTATTATCTTATATAGCTTCTGCGAGGTAGAGGATAAAAAGGATAGGGGAGGTAGGGGAACCTTGCAGAAGCCTGCAGCAGAGAAGAAAGGGCTCCGAGACAAAGCCCTTATAGCGGATTCAGGCTATTTAGCTCGCTATAAAGTACTAGATAAGCCGTATTATAATAGCAGGCTAGCCCTGCTAGCGCAGGCGCACGTAGAGCTAGTTTTTCAGGGTATAGTTAAAAGCCCCTTTTATATCGAGGGTATAGAGGGTTGCTATAAGGCTAGCCTCTAGCGCCCTCTTTATATCGTAGGTAGCGCAAGCCGTGAGGTTAATAGCGCCCCGTCCAGGCAACGCGCTAAAGTGCTAGGGGTTAATAATACTAGCTTTTATAGCAGAGAAGCCTACGTAGCTAGACATAAGCCTCTCAAGCCCCTTACTTATGCAGGAGAGGAGTGATATAGGTTAGTATAAGCTAGGGTTAGCGAGATCCCGCTTGCCTAGCTTATATATAAAGACGATCTTAGCAAGTTTAAATACCTATAGGAAGTATCCTATAACTAGGCATACTTTGTATAGGGCCCGAATAGGCTCCGCTATATATAGCCACGCTTTGCGAAGGAGCCGGACCGTGACCCCGTCGACCCCTAGTTAGGTGTTTCGGGCTCGAATAGCTATGCTAGCGTTAGCGAGCAATATAGAGGTCTCCCACGGTACTAGGGCCTATAGCATAACTAGTATATCATAGCCTAGCAGGTTATCTTCCTCTGAAAACCGCTCGAGCAGGGCGGTGCAGAGCGCTATAGCCTTCGCTACGGGGGTCTCGATCTTTGCACCGCTTATTATAAGTAGCGGGGGGGCGATTGCAAGAGAGCCCTTATGCTAGCTAATAATACTATATAGCTCCGCTATAGTCGTGGCGCTGCTAATGCGGTCCTTCTAGAAGGATTGCTTGCTCTAGCGAATAGTGGTATAAAAACCCCTATAGGCGTCTCCTATATCTACGCAGCATATATAGTTACTATAGCGCTATATTATATACTTAAGCGTGCGCGCACGCTGCGCAGCGTGGTATGCCTCCCGGGCTTCAGTATATTCAGGAGTCTACTATAGGGCTAGGCAGCACTAGGGGGCTCTAGTGCAGGGTACTAGCGCAGCCCTGCTTATCCTAACCTCTAGGTAATATAAAAGTACCTCTACCCTAGCCTTAAGGGCCCTATTAGAGGGGTTTTTAGGTAGTAGCGGGGGGAGGTTGAGGCTAATAAGCCTGCTAAAGATCCTAAGGCTGCTATTAGTAATAGTAGGGCGGCAGGGGGGTTTAGTAGCTAGCCTAGGCTTAAGGGGGGCCTCTATAAGGATAGCCTTATAGTTAGCCCCTAGGTAGAGGCTCGGGCAAATGCCTATAGTAGCGAGAGGTATATTAGACTACGTTAGGTCTAGAACCCTTCCCTAGTTATATATTGCTACGCCTATCTCTCCTATATAGGCTAGGCTATGCTATTAAGCCTAGTAATCTATTTTCTAACCTCTATTAAGAGAGGGGGCCCCTAGCTCCCAGGTTTTAAAGTTAGTATTGAAATCACCCCCTGCTATAGTATTTAGAGGGGGAGAGTAGTTAAGAAGAATATCTATAGTATTATTATTAGCCCTAGAGGGCCTATAGACGTTTATTATATATATACTAGCTACGTCCACCTAGGTGATATCCCGGGTAGCAGCTAGTCTAGCTTAATAGGCTGCGAGACCCTTCCGCACGTACGTGAGCGTGCAGGGGCGCGTATTAGTGCTATCCTAATGGTCTACTAGGCTGAAGGCCCTATAGAATAAGTAGTTATTTAGTTATAGGCCGTCCTGCTAGCTGCACTAAGGCTCCTGGGCGAGAACGACGTTAACTCTAGCCTCTATATAAAGCTATAGGAGGCTAGTATTCGTAGGAGAACTCTTAGCTACGTTATATTATGCGATATAGAGCGCTATAGCCTCCGAGCTCCGGGCCTAGCAGGCCCTACTACGTTATCTCAGCGGATTTAGCAAGCCCTAGGTAGTTAGTATTACTATAGTAGTTTGAGATTAGCTTATTTAGGCGGCGTTAGCTAGTTAGGAGGGCCTTGCGAGGCTTCTAGGGAGAGAGGGAGAGCTATTTAAGGGCTCTCTTTTGCTCTAGTAGGCGTGTCACGAGCCTGGATGAGATCGTAGGGGAAAGGACTTACCGGACTTACCGGACTACCCTATAGGGGTCTGTAGAAGGAGGATACCGGGTGGCGCCTCGGATAACGGGCTACGCTAGGAGTCCGTAGAAGGGGAATACTAGTAGCGCCCCGGGTAACGGGCTATCCTAGGGAAGTCTATAGGTAGGGGGTATTAGGTAGCTCCCTATATAAGTCCTCTAATCCTTATATACCCTTATATAGTAGACTAGAGGGTTAGAGAAGAATAAACGTTACGACTTTGCACCTATCTATACTAACTCTTTCACTCTATACTATACTACCTTCGTAATATATTCTTCTCTCTTACCTATGCTAATAGGGGTGCAGACCATTAGAGTAGTACTACGTATAATAATAATACCTACCCGCAGGTCTACTAGGGAGGTAAGATCCCCTACTAGATAGGAGCTACTAAATAGCTAAACTTAGGATAAGATACCTATTAATCGGAATAACGAAGAGAGTACTAATAAGGAACTAGTTAATTAATTAATAGAGGCCGAATTAGATCGCCTTATTAAGGAGGAGGAGAAGAAGAGTTGACTAAAGCATAAATAAGAATATCTTAAGGCCTTAAGAGCAGGCTAACTATTAATCCTAATAGATAACCCTACTACTTACTAGGTAGTTATTAGTAGTAACCCCGAGGTAAAGAAGCACTAGTTAGAACTTTAGGGGAAGCACCTCCCGACGCTTAGGTATAAAGGGGGCACCTAGACTAACTATAACTAATTTATATTTAACCTCGATATGCAATTCGAAATAAATAAGATTACCTCAGACCTTAAGAAGGTGCTATATACTACTAGGTGCCTAGAAGGATTAGTAGCAAAGCGATAGACCTCATACCTTTCTATTAGATATAATAATAAAGCGAAGAATATTACTTAGATATCAATAGAGGATTAGTTAACTAATAGCATAGCTAATAAGGGGTCTAGGATCCTTAGCATATAAACTTAGCTTGAACGGGCCTACTAGCAACTAGGATAGTTATACTAGAACTTTATTAATTACTACGAAGGGATTAAGGCGGAGAGCCCCTACTAATAACTAGAGGGGATCCGGGTAGCTAATATAATAGCTAGGTTAGACCCTAAGCTCTAATACTATATTATAGCGAATAGATTACTAAAATCGCGGCTCGAACTTAATATAAGGGCTAGGAACGCTGAACTTATAATCAATATATAAGTATATAGGCTACTAGTAAGGGACTAGAGGACTAATTATAAGAGATAATAACTAGAGGGCTAAGCTACTAATCCAGAGGAATAGACTAAGACTATAAAAGGGGACTATAGCTATACTAGTGCCTACTAGGAGCCTACTAAGGACTTGTTATAGGATACTAGGAGGGAAACTATCTATTATAATTATAATAAGAAAGGCTATATCTCATTAAGGTGCCTATACTATAAGAAATGCAGCTATACCTGCTATGAAGGCAAACTATGCCCTAGCGAACGACTAGAGGAGAACCGGGTGACTATATGGGTGGTTTAGTAGGATAGTAACTAGCTACGTTGCTTTGAAACGATAATATAGGTCCGGGTTGCAAGTAGCTAGAAGACTAGTACTACGCTTATCGATTATAGAGCTAATAAGAATATTATAGACTAGAGGGTTATAAATAATACCTAACTAGAAGCTAATAACTTAGAACCTATGAGGGGAATATGGGTATCTAAGGGACCTAATTATAGCATATAGAAGTTAGTTACCCGAATAACTAATAGTATGGGCGTCTAGCGGACGGTTTTATATAACTTCAGGATTAGTGATAGTAATAGCTATAATACTATCCTAGGGATCCCTTGGTATATATCGGAGTGCTCTAATATTAATTAGAGGGAGTTAGGCTAGACCTTTCCCCTATGCGAGAAGAGCATTTGCCTTATTATAACTATAAAAGAGCTTAGGCACGCTGAAAATAAAGTAAGAGTAGTACTTATAGGGGTACTACGGATTAACCGAATATTAACTACTACCTACTAGGAGTATAACTAGGAACCTAATAATATTAAACCGAAGATCCTACTAGAGTACTAGGATTTTAAAAAGGTATTTAATATTAATCTAGCAGGAACTATACCGGAGTTTAGAACTACTAGGAGCTACCCTATTAACCTAGAGCCCGGGACTAAGCCCCTATTTAAACTAATCTACCCCCTAGCTGAGAAGGAGTTAGAGGAGTTGAGGGATTATATCTATAAGGCCCTATAGAAGGGATAGATTTGCTTATTAATAAGTCTAGTAGGGGTGCTAATCCTATTTATTCTAAAGAAGGGGGGTAAGTTAAGGTTATATATAGACTACTAGGGATTTAACTAGGTAACTACTAAGAACTATACCCCTCTCCCCTTAATTAATGAAATCCTTAATTAGCTCTCCTAAGCAAAGTACTTTATAAAGCTCGACCTTAAAGATACCTACTACTAGGTGAGGATCCGAGAGGGAGATAAGTAGAAGATAGTATTCTGCACGCAATATAGTTACTATGAATATTATATTATGCTATTTAGGCTCGTTAATATATCCGCTACCTTCTAGATATTTATTAATAAGTTACTTATAAGCCTAGTTAACGTTATTTGCATTATATATTTAGATAATATTTTAATATTTACTAATAATATAGACTCCTATATAGAGGCGGTGAGGCAGGTACTCACCCGGTTAGGAGCTAATAGCCTCTATGCGAACCCCGATAAGTGCGAATTCCATAAGGAATAGATTAACTTTCTTAGGTTCGTGGTTTTACTAGATAGTATTGCTATAGAATAAGAGAGGGTCTAGGCAATCGCTAAGTAGCTAGTACCTACTACGATATAATAAATTTAGCAATTTCTAGGATTTATAAGGTTTTATAGGAGGTTTATTAAGAATTACTCCAAAATCTATAGCCCGCTTACTAACCGACTTACTAATATAGCTAAAGGATAACCTATTATAACTAGTGAGGTACTAGTTGCCTTCTATTAGCTCCGCGCTTTATTTATAGAGGTACCTATTTTATGATACTTCGACCCTACGCTCCTAATTTGCGTTGAAACCGATATATCGGACTTTATAATAGGGGCGATATTAAGCTAGCTAGAGGGGGATATATAGAGACCGGTGGCGTTTATATCTTAGAAGCTTAAGGGTATATAACTATAGTATAGCACGCTAGAAGCAGAGCTACTAGCTATTAGGGAGGTAGCGGTGAGGTAGCAGCACTATTTGCTTTACTCTTAGTACTATATCTAGTTTATTACTAACTACCTAGGTCACTAGTACCTCGCTAATAAGAAGACGCTTAATAGCCGTTAGGCATAGCTACTATAGGACCTATTAATATTCGACTTCGAAATTGAGTACTAGCTAGGTCGCTATAACCTAGCTAATAGCCTCTTACGAAGATCTAATTATACCCCTGAGGATATAGAGATCGAGGAAGCTAGAGATTTGCTCCTATAGGACTTTCTATAATAGTTTAACTAACCTACTATCTAGAGGGTAGGCACTAGGCGATAATAAGGCGCTTAATTATTAAATACCTTCCCTGAATAACTTATACCCTTGCTTTAGGACTAAGTTAAGAAAGCCTAATAGAAAGACCCCTTTTATATTAATAAGGAGTAGGAATAACGAGGAATAAGGTAGTTACTAGATAATACTAGTACTCTATAATATAATAAGGGCTTATATATTCCTAATAACTACCTGCTTTAGAAAGAAGTCCTTAGAGCGTTCTATAACGAACTATCCGGAGGTTACTAGGGGGTTACTAAGATACTAAAGAGGATTAGGAAGTCGTTTTTCTAGAATTCGCAGAAGAGTGATATAAAGGAATATATTAAGACGTATATACCGTATTAGCGCATGAAACCGAGATACTACCTCCTATATAGCGAACTTATACCCCTACTAGTACTTACCTAACCCTTTTAATAAATATCGATCGACTTTATTACTAAATTGCTGCTATCCCTTATAGCAGGGAATAAGCCTTATAATAGTATTCTCGTTATTATCAACCGATTTATAAAATACTCCCTATATATCCCTACTAGGGAGTTACTTATAGCTAACGGGTTAGCTATACTACTTACTAAATATATTTTCCTCATATTCGGGCTCCTAGAAGCTATTATATCTAACCGAGGATCACTATTTACTAGCAATTTTTAAGCTAAAGTATACTACCTGCTAGTTATTAGGAGAAAACTTAGTACCGCTTTTCACCCCTAGACTAATAGCTAAATAGAACGCTAAAATTAGAGCATCGAGCACTTTTTATAAGCTTTCTATAATATTAACTAGGATAATTAGGCAATATAGCTTGACCTAGCTTAATTTATTTATAATAACTCCTACTATAAGGCTACTAAGATACTACCCGCTAAACTACTAATAGGATATTCTCCCTATAGACCTAATAACGTCGAACCCTAATAAAAAGTCTTAATAATCCTAGTAGCAAACGACAGAGTTCTAAGTCTACTTACCTAGAGGTTAGCTATTACTAACCTGCTTTATAAATATAATGAAAAATATAGCAAATTCTATAATTAGAGGAGGACCCCTATTATTTTCGCTATAGGAGACCTTATATTACTTTTAACTAAAAACATTAAGCAAAGGCAGCCTTCTCGAAAACTTTCTAACAAATACCTAGGCCTATTCAGGATCTAATAGGTAATTAACAGGGGATAAGCATATAAGCTATAAATAGATAAAAACTACCGAATTCATAATATTTTCGCGCCTATGCAATTAGAACCCTTTTTTAGCTTAGCTATCCTACTATAAGAAATCCTAATTAATAATAATAATAACAACATCTATATAGTAGACTATATCGTTACCTATAGGGGCCCTAGATAGAACCGTTAGTACCTTATTAAATAGAAGGGCTATAGTGAACTAGATAATTTATAGGAACTGCAATATAATGTATCTATCGATTTATGAAATAACTACGAAGCCAAATTGCAGGTAGAAATATCACGATCCTTATATGATTCAATAGGTAACTAGTAGGTAGTTAGAAACAAGGCACGCTAGCTAGGTATTTCAATTCACTAGCCCGAAGGCCCCCTAAACGAGGCGAAAAACGAAAATTATGCCTAAAGGCCCTAATAAGGCGATAAAAAACGAGAAATATGCCCGAAGGTAACCAATAACTACCTAGAGCTTATTAGCAGCCTACTAGGGGCGCTCCCGAAAATTTTAAATCCCCTAGGCGCTAGTACCTATATTATTAGAGCTATTATCCTCGCTACCTAAGTTAGTAGTAATAACTTCGTAGTTCTAAAAAATATTAGAATATCGACTAGATAAGCACTAGTAAGGTATTAGCAAGGCTTATATAAACTTATAACTTTATTATAGGAGTCTAGCGACTCCTGGGTGCGCGTAGCTTATAACTCTTATGCCTCGGTCTGCCTTTTAGCAAACCGCTCTATTTTAGAGTAGTAATAGCAGAGCTCCTTATACTACTTATATAGTAACTCAGTCTATTTCTCTACCTCTTTAGAGAGGTGCTACTAGTAGGTAGCAGCCTCCTCTAAGGCAGCTACTTAATAGTCCTCTATCTCTATAGAGATTTTAGCCTCCTTAGCCTTATACTTCTTAGGTGTAATATTAGTATTATTCTTTTTAGCCTAAAGGGCCTTCTTTATTATAAGCTAGGTAGCGAGGATCTCCTCCTAAGTATAATTAGATACTAGAGAGGTACTAGGGAGGTACTAGATAACCTACCTTATTCTTAGCATACTACGCCCGAATATCAGGCTTAGAACTACCCTTATCTATAAGGCGCTTTAGCTTATTAGCAGCGCCTATTATATAATAGGTAGGCTATAGAGAGTTAGCAGCTAAGTACTAGAAAATAATATATAAAACTTATATTAATATAGGCTTTGCTATTACTTATTTTAATATAACGCTTATATTTAGTTAAGGTATCTAAAATAATATAAATTAGTAATAAATTCTAAAGCAAAACTAGCAAAGCACCGGATAAGTACTAGCTAGGGAATAGATACTTACTATTACTCTCGAGGTAGATTATTAAGCTTGCGAGGAGCTTTATCTCAGGAATATCCTCCTTAGGGGGCTCCTACTTCGCCTATGCTAGGAGATAGCAGCAGCAGGAGCACCCCTGGAGCTCACTTATTATTAGGATATAGAAAGCATCCGGCGTACTAGCGGGAAAGGGAGCGGCGTTATTAGTAGTAGAAGATATAATAATAGATTTATTATATAATAATTAAGATAGAATAATAGGGGAGCGGGAGACTAATAGCAACTTATTAGTATTATAATCTAAAGAAGTAAGAGGAAGGATTTTAGTAGAGCGAAATTTCGAATAATATTTATACTTTTTAACTTAATACTAAAGTTAGCTTTTTGCGCAGCTAAAAGGAAGATAATCCCTAGATTATTATATTATTCACCTTTATTTAACCCTACTATGCATAGGGAGGCACTAGATAACTACTAGGTAATAACTAGTAAACCCCTATATAATAATAACAAACGCTTTCACCCCTAAAGGGAGAATGTCTTTATTACCCCTATAAAGCTACTAAAAATATAATAACGAGCGGAAAATATAATAATTTAGAGGGCGAATTTAAAGTAATAAAAATAAGCCTAAATAATAATATATTTAGGTATAACCCTATAAAGGAAGGAATAACCCTCGCAAGGGAGTTTAGCTATAGGTATCCAGATAACTACTAGATAGCCCTAGACCTTTTAGATAGAGAGCTATAAGAGTAGCTAGGGTAGGGGATAGATATCCTACTACTAGCTAACTACTCTTCTGAGCGCTTCTAATTATTTTTCTTTTTATATAGAAAGCTATAAGAGTAGCTAGGGTAAGGGATAGATACCTTACTACTAGCTAACTACTCCTTTAAGCTTCTCTAAACTATTTATATAGAAAGCTATAAGAATAGCTAGGGTAGAGGATAGATACCTTACTACTAGCTAACTACTCTTCTAAGCTTCTCTAAACTATAAAGTCCCTTAATACCTAGGTATAGAGCTATAAGAGTAGCTAGGGTAGAGGATAATATACCCTACTACTAGCTAACTACTCCTCTAAGCTACCTAGCTATTTAAGGAAGAGTTATATAGCTAGACCTAGGGATACTGAATTCTAGACCTATAGGAACTATAAACTAGAAAGGCTTATAAGAAGTAACTAGGTAGGTACTAGGTACCCTCTAGATAACTATAGAATAGCCTAGTCTGAGGATAGACTAGTTTAGAGAGGGGGGATCGTGTCACGAGCCTAGATAAGATTATAGGGGAAAGGACTTACTAGACTTACCGGATTACCCTATAGGGGTTTATAAAAGGAGGATACCGGGTAGCGCCTCGGATAACGGGCTACGCTAGGAGTCTATAGAAGGGGAATACTAGTAGCGCCCCGGGTAATAGGCTATCCTAGGGAAGTCCGTAGGTAGGGGGTACTAAGTAGCTCCCTATATAAGTCCTCTAATCCTTATGCACCTTTATATAGTAGACTAGAGGGTTAGAGAAGAATAAACGTTACGACTTTGCACCTATCTATACTAACTCTTTCACTCTGCACCACACTACCTTCGTAACAGCTTAGTAGTCGTTTTCTATATAGGGGAGGGGGGAAGGGGATCTTCCTTGCTCTTAGCCTCCTCCTCTTCCTCTTCTAATAATAAGGAGGAGGAGGAAGTAGCCTTATCTACCTCTATTTTAATATCCGGGGCTTAAGGGGGCTCTAGAAGGGTCTTAGTACCCTTAGACGACTAAAAGAGGTCTTCCTTAAGATTATTTCTAGGCCTTATAGCTATAGTAGCTATTATAATAATGCTAGCTATAGAGGGTTAGGGGTCTAGCGTAGCTCTAGCCCGGGTAGAGCTAGGGTTTTCTAGCTCTAGGGCGTTCTAGGGAGCTGCAGCGTGTATAGCGCGTCGAATCTTTTTAAGCCGAGCTTATATAGGGGGCGCTAGCTAGCTATTTCGGACCGTGGGGTGCGCTAGGCAGGTTTCTTTAGCTGCTAGGTATAGGCTATAGCAGTTAGCATAAAAGGGGGGCTTCGAGTAGCTTCCGCTGAGGTTAGGGCAGCCTATATATCCGCACTGCCTATACTAGGGGGGGCAGGAGCAGTAGGGGTTAGCGTGAAAGCCCTAATAGCTGGTAGTATGCTATATAGGTATATCCCTCTTCTTCGGGGGGAGAAAGCAGGCCGGGCTAGATAAGCTAAAGAGCTAGAAACCCTCCTTTATAATAGCTAGTAGTACTAGAATAATAGTTTGGGTATTCGCCTTAGCATCCTCGGAGCCCCGAGCTAGGCGCTAGGAGATAGGCTAGTACCTAGTAACTATTTCTACCTACTTATCTATAAGTAAAGCGGTATACTATTAATCCCTACTAAAAAGGGGCTTAAATAAGATTAGGTAGCGGGGCACTAGGTAGTAGTACTACTTAACCTAGCCTTCTATAGCTATTATAGAGAGGCGGTTAGTAAGTTTCTAGCGGTTAGAATCGCTAAGTAGTTACTAGTAGATATCCTAGTTATGAGGCGTTATAGCATAACTAGTAGCTATATAGCGGACTGAAATATCCCAGGCCTGAATATAGAGCTCGTTTATAATAGCGAGCATAAGAGCATAGGGTGCAACCTCGCGGGATATTATAAGGGCCTCTGCTAGTAGTTGCACGAAGATTTAGCTATTAGCAGGGGCCTAGCGGAGCTAGGGCGCGCCTAGGGGGCGTAGTAGGGCCTCTCGCGTAACCTAGGTAGTATATAACTATGCTAGGGTGTTATTCCAGGGCCTAGGGGGTACTATAGTAGTGGTTTAAATAGCCTAGGCGAAGGATTTTCCGCCTCTAGCTGGTTATTCTCCCTTGCTAAGGAGCTTAGTGTGGGTAAAGCAGCTGAAGGAGCCTATGAGGTTAGTAATAGCAAACCTCAGGGGCGTCGGGATAGTACTAGCGAGGCTATCGAGGGATGAGGCTATTATCTCGAGGACCTATTTATATAAGGTAGCTTCTAAATAGGCCTTATAGAGCGCTATAATTATAGTTTAGGGCGCTATTTATATAGGATAGGCGGGCGTCCCCCTTCTCTAAGGGCTAGTAGGTGCTAGCGTAGCGCCTAGAGGGCGCTACGATAGGATAGGCGGGTTTAGGTTATACTATAAGGGCTTATGAATTGAGGAATCAAGCCCTCGAGGGCCTTGCGAGGCGCCTATAGCTAGCTGCGAGGCTATTATAGGCGAAGGGCGGGTTATTTAGGTGCTAAATAGGGCTATTATGATTTAGGTGGCAGTCCTAGCGTTGTACTAATAGTAGGTGCGGCTAGGAATGTTATAAGGGAGAAGTTTTTGCAGGCTACTTCAAAGCTCCGCGTTGCACCAAAAAATAAGGGACGGAGATGGATGGCTGCCTTGATGACTTCAATCTTGTGCCCACTATTCCCTTTCATCGACATTATAAGCTTAGAATTGGTTAGACACCGACGGTTTACTAGTTGGGAATCATGTGTGAAGGTCAACGTGAGGGTTCTAGGCTGCATATGCAGAATTATATCTGAAAGTCTTGATTTGCAACGTTCCTAGATGCTCAGAAATGGTTTAAAGGGGGAAGATAAAAGCGAGATCCATGTTAGGAATGGGCGTAGCGAGAAGAGCAGTCCCAGCGGCGCCATGCAGCGGTACTCCTATTAACATTGCTTGAGTTTCGTGCTTCGGCTGTGTCAAGGTCTGATGTGATGAAGGGAGGAGACGAGCCTGCTAGTATTTGCATGGAGTGGCGTGTCACAAATGGGTATGGTGCAGAGTGAAAGAGTTAGTATAGATAGGTGCAAAGTCGTAATATTCATTCTTCTCTAACCCTCCAGTCTACTATATAAGGGTGCATAAAAGCTAGAAGACTTATCTAGGGAGCTACTTAGTACCCTATATCTATAGACTTCCCAAGGATAGCCTATTACCTAGGGTGCTACTTAGTATTCCCCTTTTATAGACTCCTAGCGTAGCCTATTATCCAAGGCGCTACTTAGTATCCCCCTTCTATAGACTCCTATAGGGTAGTCTAATAAGTCCTTTTCCATATGATCTTATCCTAGCTCGTGATACGATCCACCCCCTCTAAACTAATCTATCCTCAGACTAGGCTACTCTATAGTTATCTAGAGGGTACCTAGTACCTACCTAGTTTCTTCTTATAAGCCTTCCTAGTTCCTAGTTCCTATAGGTCTAGAATTCGGCATCCCTAGGTCTGGCTGCATAACCCTTCCATAGTTCAGAGAAGCTCAGAAGAGCAGTTAGCTAGTAGTGAGGCACCTGTCCTCTACCCTAGCTACTCTCATAGCTCTATACCTAGGTATTAAGGGACTTTATAGTTTAGAGAAGCTCAGAGGTATAAAGGGACTTCAGAACTCAGAGGAGCTTAGAGGAGTAGTTAGCTAGTAGTAGGGCACCTGGTCCTCTACCCTAGCTACTCTCATAGCTCTCTATCTAAAAGGTCCAGGGCTACCTAGTAGTTATCCGGACACCTGCAGCCATAGTTCAGAGAAAGCTCAGAGGAGCAGTTAGCTAGTAGTAATATATCTATCCTCTACCCTAGCTACTCTTATAGCTCTCTATCTGAAAGGTCCAGGGCTACCTAGTAGTTATCCGGATACCTATAGCCATAGTTTAGAGAAGCTTAGAGGAGCAGTTAGCTAGTAGTAGGGTATCTATCCTCTACCCTAGCAACTCTTATAGCTCTCTTCTGAAAAGTTATAGCTTAGAGGAGCTTAGAGGAGTAGTTAACTAGTAGTAGGGTATCTTATCCTCTACCCTAGCTACTCTTATAGCTCTCTATCTAAAAGGTCTAGGGCTACCTAGTAGTTATCCAGATACCTGCAGCTATAGTTTAGAAAAGCTTAGAGGAGAAGTTAGCTAGTAGTAGGGTATTTATCCTTTACCCTAGCAACTCTTATAGCTCTCTATCTACTATCTAGTAGTTATCTAGATACCTATAGCTAAACTCCCTTGCGAGGGTTATTCCTTCCTTCGCGGGGTTGCGCTAAAACGTTTTATTATTTAGGCTCGTTTTTATTACTTTAAATTTACCCTCTAAATTATTATATTTTCTATTTATTATTATATTTTTCATAGCTTTATAGGGGTAATAAAGATATTCTCCCTCTAGGGGTAAAAGAGGTTATTATTATAGTACGGGGGGTTGCTAGTTATTATCTAGTAGTTATCTAGTGCCTCCTTATATATAATAAGGTTAAATAAAGGCGAATAATATAATAATCTAGGGATTATCTTCCTTTTAGCTATATAAAAGGCTAACTTTAGTATTAAGTCGAAAAGTATAAATATTATTTGAAATTTCGCCCTATTAAAATCCTTCCTCTTACTTCTTTAGATTATAATACTAATAAGTTACTATTAGTCTCCCGCTCTCCTATTATAACTTTATTTCAATCATTATATAATAAATCTATTATTATATCTTCTACTGCTAATAATACTACCCCCTTTCCTACTAGTACGCTAGATGCTTCCTATATCCTAATAACGGGTGAGCACTAGGCATGCTCCTGCTGCTGCTACCTCCTAGTATAAGTGAAGTAGGAGCTGCCTAAGGATAATATTCCTGAGATTAAGCTTCTCGCGAGCTTAATTATCTATTTTAAGAGCAATAGTAAGCACCTAGTCCTTAGCTAATACTTATATAGTGCTTTACTAGCTTTAGCTTTAGAATTTATTACTAATTTATATTTTTTTTTAGATACCTTAACTAAATATAAGTATTATATTAAAATAGGTAATAAAAAGGCTTATATTAATATAAGTTTTATATATTACTTTCTAGTGCTTAGCTGCTAACTCCCTATAGCCTACCCGTTATATAATAAGCGCTGCTAATAAGCTTAAGCGTCTTATAGATAAGGGCAGTTCCGAGCCTGATATTCAGGCCTAGTATGCTAAGAATAAGGTAGGTTATCTAGTACCTCTCTAGTGCCTCTCTAGTATCTAATTATACTTAGGAGGAGATCCTTACTACTTAGCTTATAGTTAAAAAGGCCCTCTAGGCTAAAAAAAATAATACTAATATTATACCTAAGAAGTATAAAGCTAAGGAGGCTAAGATCTCTATAGAGATAGAAGACCGCTAGATAGCTACTTTAGAGGAGGCTACTACTTATTAGTAGCACCTCTCTAAGGAAGTAGAGAAATAGACTAAGTTATTATATAAGTAGTATAAAGAGCTCTGCTATTACTACTTAGAGATAGAGCAGTTTATAAAAAAGCAGATAGAGGTATAGGAGGTATAAGCTATATATACCTAGGAGTTAGTTAACTCTTATAATAAA
Source organism: Colletotrichum sansevieriae (assembly GCA_026260285.1). Lineage (NCBI taxonomy): Eukaryota > Fungi > Ascomycota > Sordariomycetes > Glomerellales > Glomerellaceae > Colletotrichum > Colletotrichum sansevieriae. Next base: position 70,482 of record JAOQIF010000130.1, read on the forward strand.
GTTATAGGTCTATATAAGCCTTACTAGTACCTCCCTAGTACTTATCTAGTATTTCTAATATATTTTTAGAACTATAAGGCTATTACTACTAAATCTAGTAATAAAGATAATAGCTCTAATAAGATAGGCGCTAGCACCTAGTAGATTTAAAAATTTCAGGAGCGCCCCTAGTAAGCTGCTAATAAGCTCTAGGTAGTTTTTAGTTGCCTTTAGGCATTTTCTTATCTTTTTCTATCTTATTAGTAGCCTTTAGGTGTTTTCTCGTTTTCTCGCTTTAATAGGGGGCCTTCGGGCTAATAAATTGATATACCTAGCTAGCGTGCCTTATTTCTAACTACCTACTAGTTACCTGTTAGATTAGTTATTAAATTATGAGGAGATCGTGATGTTTTTGCTTATAATTAGGCTTCGTAGTCGTTTTATAAATCGATAGGTATATTATATTGCGGTTCGGTTCTATCTAGGGCCCCTATAGGTAATGATATAGTCTACTATATAGATGTTATTATTATTATTATTAATTGGGATTTCTCGTAGTAAGATAGCTAAGCTAAAAAAAGGCTCTAATTGCATAGGCGTGAAAATATTATGGATTTGGTAGTTTTTATCGATCTAGAGCTTATCTGCTTATCCCCTATTAATTACCTATTAGATCCTAGATAAGTAGCGAAAATAATAAGGTCCTCTTTTATTATACTTATAAATTCGTACTTATCGGTGTTCGAATAGAGGCTATTAGCTTCTAACTAGGTGAGTACTTATGAGTACCTATCTTACTACCTCTATATAGGAGTCTATATCGTTAGTAAATATCTAGAGTACCTATCTTAGTTAAGCTTCAGTCGACTTATCCTTTCTTCCTCCTTAATAAGACGATCTAATTCAGCCTCTATTAATTAATTAACTAGTTCCTTACTAGTGCTCTCTTTATTATTCTAATCGATAGATATCTTATCCTGAGTTTCGCTATTCAATAGCTCCTATCTAGCGGGGGATCCTGCCTCCCTAGTAGACCTGCAGGTAGGTATTGTTATTATATATAGTACTGCTCTAATAGTCTATACCCCTATTAGCATAGGTAAGAGAGAAGAACGTATTATAAATAAGTTCGGTATAGAGTAAAAGAGTTAATATAAATAGGTATAAAGTTATAATATTTATTCTTCTCTAACCCTCTAGTTTATTATATAAGGGTATATAAGGGCTAGAGGACTTATCTAGGGAGCTACCTAGTACCTCCTATCTATAGACTTCCCTAGGATAGCCTATTACCCGGGGCGCTACCTGGTATTCCCCTTCTATAGACTCCTAGCGTAGCCCGTTATCCGAGGCGCTACCTAGTATCCCCCTTCTACGGACTCCTATAGGGTAGTCTGATAAGACCTTTTCCCTACGATCTCATCCTGGCTCGTGACATGGCGTTATATGCTTGTGGATCAAGGTGCCGTAATGTTGGACGTGGCGAGGTGGAAGCTGGTTGGGTTGAAAGACTTTGCCTGGGTACCGTGAGCGGTGGGTATACCGTCCACTAAATACAAAACCTAGCATAAGTAGGAATAAAGGGTCCAGTCTAGCCGAGATAGACTGTCGATTCGAAGGATTAATAGTAAATTCAACGTGTAGGGGGCTCGGCATTGGAGTGGCTTTTAATATCAAAGACCAACAGGCCGTCGGAGGAGCATACCGGTATACACAGAACCTATTATAAACTTTAGTGCCCATAGTCATGATTATAACCACCCACAGGTGAAGTCCAGGTCGAGATTTGGATGTGTAATAGCAGCCTCGCTTAAACCGTCGCCGCTGTGCGTGTCCTCGTTAACCACCGATACTCCAAATTAAATCTGACCTAAGCTTCTCCAATCGAACTCGAGCATAGAAATCAGTTTGCTTGCCGGGTTTAAATATGGTTTGTTCCTCTCTTTGTATGCATTGGTATTTGCTGGGCTTTCTGTCATAACGACGCGCAGGCACGTGCTTAAATGGCATGTGAATGATTTCGATGTCTAAGACGCTGGTCTTATGGGGTTATTCGCCTGTTAGAAGTCTAAAGGGGTGATAATATATTACCAGTTCGACAAAGAAAGAGACAGAAACTATCACGCTCTTGCGAGGAATGTAACAGCCAGGAGGGATAGGTTAAAGCAGAGGAGGGAGTAGAAATCAGCTGAACAGCTAATATACCATCCACATCATCCTCGCACGCCTGAAATGGAGGCAGCTGTAGATAGACCCATCTGCTTCAGCCAGGAGTCTTCGTGAAAGGGGTGATAATCCATAGGGTTGTCAATCAAGCGATAATCAGTGGGCGTAGTTCTATATGGGGTCCCGTTCGGCCTCCAGTCAGGCAACCGGTTTCTAGCTAAAACACCCTATACAATATGACGAGATTAACCAGCACCCATTCTGAGTGATTGATTTGAGAGCAAGGAATCGGTGCATTCGTGGGTTATCTGCAGGTCCGCATGACCACAAAGTAGGTTGTCTGCAGGTCCACGTGACCCCGAAGTAGGATGTCTGATAGACAACCTCAGCAGCGTCATTACTAACTCAACCGAGACGCAGACACTCATCGCGAAGTGCGCAAGCAGATAACAAGTGCCCATCTCTCTTCAGATTTGCAAGCTATTCTCCTACTTTTATTGCTTAAGAATCTTGCACGTGCGCACACACGCATCGCAATAGCTCATCAAGGTCAACATAGAGATTTTGCCTCCAGATCTCGACGCCCCAATTAACGCATGCATGAACACCACGCAAGAGATAGAGGGACTGCTGGACTAGCGCTCGGAGGCGACCGGGGACAAGGGCATGATCGGCTACTGCAGAACCCCATCTGTCATGGCTGCATCTGGCTTGAGATAGACGAGGGCGAATCTAATGAAGGCTTTCCCCAGAGGTTGAATCGCAGTAACTAAACCCGCCCTCGTAATGATGTTTGCTCCGCAGCTCTGTTCCGGTTTTATGGCTTATCTGCATCGAATTCCACTTCCCCGTGCTTGCTCATATTCTCCTGGTTTGATGTTCCAGTACCAAGAACAGGGAACGCCGAAAGGAACATTTCAACGCAGGACAATAAGCGAAAAGACTAGCATAAGCACCCGACCTAGGTGGGTTGTTAGGTGTTTTGCATTCCCATCCCGTCGCATCAGGCCCTAAATCTATATGATGTTAAATAGGTTGGGCTTCCAAACCAAACACAAGATTGCCTCCTTTCACATTCGCCCATCTCCTTCCTCATTTCTCCAATTTGCATGCAGCCCCGCAGGAATAGAACAGGATGAAAAGCGCTAGCGGGTAGTTAGTACTATTAGATGGAAGGGGATTTGGTAGTGTGAATCGAGTTCGATATAGGTCGAGGGGTAACCTCGATAGCTAGGATGTGCCGACTAGTCGAGAAAGGTCTCGGAAGCCTCGGCCGTATTGAATTAGAAAATGAACTCATCTTCGGCGTTGCTGAGAGAGATTCAGACCTGCATGATATAACGCTGGTAAGTTAAGGTGCGAAGAAAGAGAATACAGCACGGTGGCAGCTTATAGGTTCTCAGTAGCAAGCCTACGTATTATAGGTCCAATATCGTGCGCTTGCCACCAGCCAGCTATACATACCAGAGGGCAGATGGCGTGGAGGCGGGCGAAGTGGAGGTTGCATAGAGTTAGTACCAGTCTGCTATAGACGGGGAAAGTCAGCGGAGGCGCAGCCGCACATGAAGGTTACGCGCTATGCAGCGATGTCGTATATATGCAGAGCTATTCACGAGGATGCTTTCTCGAGATCTTATAGACTTCACCGTGAGGGTTTGGCAGCGATTGTGCGATTAATGTAGATAGTATAGTAGGAGCCCGTTGTGATCCGTGACGAGTGATTCCTATCTCCTGCGATGTGTTGATATGTCCTGGGAAGGAATCCTTATCTTGCTCAGGGATAAGCACGATAATAGATAATTAGCGGGGGTGGCTAAGTTACCCCGCGCTCTGTGGCTATGAGGCATTGCTTCACTCCCCCAGGCCTAAAACATGTGGACAGGCCTGATAGGACGGCGAAGTTTTTCCGAAACCCTCTCGTTTTATTGCGAGCGCCACTACTGGGGACTTGATACACAATATCCTGCTTTAGTTATGTTGGTTAACATAAGCAAATCTATGAGACCACCAGCTGTCGCTGGTCATCGTCTTTCTCTCCCCTCTTGACTGACTACATGCCGCTTTATTCCGTCGCATCTTTGCGCGAAGGCTAAGTACGCAGCATTATAGATCGCTTATATTCCTTGCATTTCCATCTTTTACTAAACCCCGCTCTAAGGTTAGCGCACGGAATCGGCATATCTGGAGGAGCCCGGCCTCAAGATCGCGAATTCCAAGCCCCTTGATCGCCCGACGGGCAAGAATCCCCAATCATATACACCCGTGAAGCATAGGAACTTGCTACTGCATCGAAAAGCACTAAATAACAAGCAGAATACCGCTCAAAAATGGAGCAAGACGCTGGCTGCGCTTTATTAGAAATCCATAGCGTGATCGGGTTATGATGGTACCGAGACGCTAGATCCTCGCCTTGGCCTTATCCGGTGTTAGTAGAGGCTAAAGTTCAGGTTTCTTCATAAATCACGTTTAATTAATAGCTTCTGGACTACCAGCACGATGCATGATTGCCCGCAGCTAACCTCACTGAGCCAAGTGGAATTTGATTACCTGGAAATGCATATTGCTTCCGGTGTTGGTGGGAAGAACGTGAGAAAAACGGCACATCTCGTTCTATATGGTCATATCAAGCAGAAACTTGATGCTTTAATATAACGTATATGCGCCTTATTCCACGAATGTGATATTTTTTGCGCTTTTGCGTGTCTTCTTCCAGAGCCCCGATAGTTGCTTCGCGACCGTTTTCACCTTCATAAGCTCCGGTCTCTTATCCCGGTATCCCCTCCCAATATATCCGAAAAAGTGCTCTCGGAAAGTTCGTAGCGTTCGAGAAATAACATGCCAAAACGGTCATTTCATGGAGCCTGCTGCAATTGTTTGACCTACTTACCTTTGAAGCTAGTTCTCGACGCTATCTGTTCTTTGTTACTATGCTCGGTAACTGCAATTGGGTATAAACCCGCTTCTCCGATCAGAAAAAGCGAAACCTGCTTCAGAGCTGCAGTAGATAGGCGTGACGACAACCTTCCAAAGCCTGCAGGTCGGCGACACGTGCTTAGGCTTCAATTTCCTTGCTCTGCGCTGCTTTCAGCTTCTTTCTCATCGCCAAAAGTCTTCCCTTCACCTCCATAGGACACTTCGGTATGACTATTGCAATAGTCAAATCTGAGTCCCATTACCCCTTACTTAAGAATGTTAGGGCCACGGAGGCGGTTGCTATCTTTTCGTTAGTAGATGTGGAGGAAAATGTTACACTAAGCTCACCGTATTCCACCTTCCGTAGAACGAGGATTATCACGCCCGGATAATTCACGGGGACCAGAAGAGTCTCATAGATAATTTTCGTGGCCTTTGCAGGCATGCTATCGGGCAAATCATTCTAATACACTATTATCTAGAAAATGTCCATAGCTATCCGCCAATACACGTAATCGTGCTGTGATATGGAGGAATGCCTACGTGAGAAGTCGGAAAACACAGCCAGACAACCATATCATGCTAGAGATCTCCGCTAAAGCCTTTTCCCTAAGCTAGAGCTTATACTAACAAAATTGATACTCCGAGGCGGCCGGTTCTTCTCTTTAGTCATCACCGAGCGCGGAATGGTGGGAATAGTTGTTCAGTTTAATAGTTTCCCGAAACCGAAGTTCCGGAAAGATTTTCTCAGGGTGGGCTTAGATGTTATTAGGTGACGAGCATAGTATTATGGGCATGCAACCAGGGCTCTCAGAAGGATCATATCTACAGAGGACAGGCTCATAGTGCCGGGGGAAGTGTTATCTTCGTGGGAGGCGAAGGGCTCAGTGTTACTAGTGAAAGAGTTGTTCAAAAGGCGGCCAACCTCGATATTGAGGCTCCACGATACTCAGGGGCGTAGGTGATGACTATACGTCGGGGATGACATCGAGAGAGGTCGTAGTTTACAGGGTTAGTGCCAGCGAGCGTAGATACTACGTCGAAATCAGCATGATTAGGAGTAAAAATTCTTCTCAGCCAAAGCGACATCTCTTGGGCTATTGTTATTATCAGCGCTAGCGGCTTAATCTCATTGATAATCCTTTGCAGGTAATAGGATCTACTATCTTCTATCAAAATATGAAGGGCGTACTAGAGGCGATTGCAGGGTCGGTCACGACCTTCAGCGTTCCTAGGATATTCTCCCTGATATTTGGCGTGCGAATCTCGTAGCAAAATAGCACTAGCATCTTTCCACTAGTTCTTCGAGGACAACCTTCCGACGCCTCGGTTTCGTTGTTAGGTTGCGACTAGTCTGAACCGCAGCAAAATCCATCTCTTTCAGAAGGCTCTTGGAGGCAACATGCAATTTTGGAACTTTAGGCATACTCTGCACTACTCCGATGTATACATAAGCACCGTCGCCAGCGGGGTACTCGCTCGTGGTTCTCCATGCGTTACAAAGCAGCGAATCATCGGTTGGGTTCGGAGTCTGATTTACAGTAAGGTGAAGAAGGCCTCAGACCCGCAGGGCCAAGTGAGTAATGGAACTAGAAGAAACAAAGAGAGAGAGAGAACGTACGTAGGCACTCTTGAAGGGCCCGAACAATGGTCTGCTGTTTACGAGTTCTGTGTTACGGTCAGCTTTCCAACAGTAGGGTCTGCTAAGACCCCACCCCAACTTCCGAAACACCCCCACTTCCGAAATGCGTTAAAAACTGCGTTTTCGCATGCTCCCCTCCACATATCTATAACTTTATCTTCTTCATTCTCAACTACTACGATCGATATTAATATTTTTAAAAATACTACTATGCTCTAGATAGCTATATATAACGAGAGCGATATCGCTATAGCTATTATAGCTATATATAGTAGTAAATCCTATTAGCAAGCCTCGAGAGAATAGGGTATATTATATCCTACTATCTATTATAGAATTAATAGCAAGGAGCCTAAGAAAAAAGCCTATATAGGCTAGCAATATATCTCAGCATAGCAGGAAGCCTCTCTCGCTATATAAGTTCTTATGCAGGTATTATTAGGCTTCGCTCCGAACTACTAATATATCCGAATCTTTATAACCCGGATCCTCTATACTAGTAGCGATACTCGACCCCTTAGTAGGAAGTAGATAGAGGGCTTCTTATGCTATAACCCGTCCTATAAGATAATAAGGGTATAGAAGATAGATACTAAACGCGTGAAATATATCATAATTAATAGCATTAAGTCGTTCTTCGAGATCTTCTAACTTCTAGCTATTAAGATAATCCTGATAAGCCTTAGATAGAATATAGATAAAACGGGTATTACTAAGGGCTTATAAAAGGATTATTTAGTAATAGGATGCGCTAGGAAGCCCTCGGTATTCGTTTAGAGCAATAAAAACCGTACCTAGATAATAATCGTTAAGTATATCTCTGCTATTAGTATATACTTACCCCCCCTCGTTATCTTTAAGGGGAAGACTATATAGTAGTAGTAGTTCCCTGATGATCTATAGGAGTTTAAGAAGTAGTAGTTTATATTATTAGTAAATAGCTAGACGTCGAATGCTATTAGTCTCGATTAGTTAGATAAGATATTCATACCAGGGACTGCTGCTGAGGCAAGGAGACTACGATCTAAGTATCTGCTAGTTATTAATAGCTATAGCAGCCACGTTTCTAATGATTTTATATAGCGATGCTATATATATGATATTTACTTGATATATCTACCTACGCACTTATTGCATATTACTTAGCTACTCGATATATTAGTTTTCTCGCCTCTAAAGGCGTTATATAGGCGTTAACTAGTAGATTAGAACTTCTAGCTGAATTTAGTACCGATCGGTAAGCAGAACTTCCTTCGATGCTATTTATATATAAGATCTAAGGCCTTGTAATTATATATTATCAAAGCGGGATAGGTAGCAATAGGACTATAGCTTATTAATATTACTAAGCTATTAATAAGTAAGTTTATCTTCACCCTAGCCCCTATAGACGTTCCGAGAGCGCTACTATAGAAGGAGGTAGCTATAGACGATTAGAACGTTGTTACAACTCTAGAAAGTATTATAGTCAAAATACCGAAGTCCTCTGCTGATTTTCTATAGTTCAAATAGCTATTTTATAATAGCTTGCGGTTAGGACCGAGGGCTATCGATCTAGCAGTATGTATACTATTTATTGAGAAGCTGGGCAAGCGTCTAGACTTTAATAATATATCTAGCGCTAACGATTAATAAATAATTAAGTCTCTAAGAGCTCAAGTCGAAGTACTATAGCTAAAAAAACGAGCTAAAGTCAAGCTAGATATAAATAAATGCTTCGTAGTAATCGAATAGATAATTAAGAAGAAATAGGAGGTATAGAATAACCTAAATCGAGCGAAATCGGTATTATCTAAAAGCGAATCGTTAGATAATAAAGAGAGTATTAAATCATATATTTTTATTGCAGATTGATCGAGATATTCAGCAATATATAAAAATATAATTATCATAGCGAGGGTCAAAATGCATCGAAAGTGCTGTTTCGGAAGTTGGGGTGGGGTCTTAACAGAAGCTGGGGATTGAAGCGTAGTAATAGTATACTAGGGTTATGGTCTGGGTCGTAAGCTATAGGCTATAGTAGATCATCCTTTAGAGGCTAAGGTAATTAGTCTTAGACTTAATAAGTTAGTTTATAGTAAAGATAAGCTAAGAGTATCCTGAGGATAAATATAAAATTAATTACTAAAGAGCTATAGAAGTCTAATTATAAGCTAGGCTCAGGGTTATACTATATATAAGTCTAATCTTAAATATATTCCTTTATACCTTAGATCAGGCTGAATTAATCTGATCTAGAATAATCGTTTAGCCCTAAGTTATATTTAATTATATTAATCCTAAATAATTATTATCTTATCGTTATATAACTTATATGATAATTCTTCTATTTATAAGTGAGTTCTTACTATTCCTATGATTTTATAATATAAATATCCTATCCTAGTCGCCTAATACCTAAGTGGGTCGTTTAGCTATTATCCTTATTTATAGGTTGTAATATTAGGTCCCCTCTCTAAAGGTCTTATCCTCAAGACCTAATATAAGTAGGTTATTAGTCCTAGGTTGTGGATCTATTAATCGTGCTTCCTGATTTACCTATAATACTAATACTATATCAGGTTGTATTTAAAAGTTTAATTCTTATGTAACTTATTGCGCTCAAGTCCGTTGTAATTATCAGGCTCTTAGTATTCTTATTAGATATTATAGTTATAACGCTATGCTATATTCCCCTTATTTCTAGCATAACTAGGTATATAAGATAGACCTTACTAACTCAAAGCGTTATAGTAAGTATATTAAGCGTGGGTTTTCAAACTATAATAGTAGTAATATAGCGAATACTTATAAGTAGTTAGTATGCTTATTTCATTTTCTTATAATTACTAACTAATTATAGTGAATTATTATTTTAATAAATAGAAGAAGGTAGAGCGAGAAGAAGAAGAAGCTAAAGAAGCATTAGAAGCGCTATAGACTTAGCTAGCTATAGCTTTAGGTTATTTATCTTATCTCTAATGATAAAAAAGGTTTCCAGAGGAGCATAGTTTAGACTTAATTTATTATAGGATGCAATCTATTAATAAATAGGAGGCGGAAGAGCATGCTCTTAAGGCATAGGAGTCCTAGGTAAAGAAGGATCTATTATTATAGGGTGCTTCTAATAAGTTAGATTAGTCCTCCTTAGGTATTAGGGTTATAGATTTAGGTATTCCTCTAAATATAGGTTCTTCTAGAGTTTCCTAGCTAGCTTTGGGTATTCCTAGGCGACTAAATAGTTTCCCTTATTATATTTAATTTGCTTCTATTAGTAGTCTAATATATCTATATAGGTATCTAATTTATTAATAACCTATATTTTCTTAGATTAGTACTACTAGTAGAACTAATGCGGGTATTATTTCCTATTCTTAGTATTATTACTAGTAGATAGTAAGTTCTTCTATTATATTAGTAATACTTTTAGCTAGTTCCTATGTATTATCTTTGTAACTATATCCTTTCTATTTTACTAGGTATTAGTAACCTTTTGGTTCTTTAAGATAGTTAATGATTTATGATTTATTTAACTTTATACTCTAGTTTATTATCTTCTATAATAATAAGATTATTTATATATAATCCTCATAAGGCTAGTTCGAGTAATAAGATATAAAATACTAGATAGTATTTCATGGTTTTTAGGAGTTCGAGTTCGTAGTTAACTAGTAAAATAACTAATAAGATTTTAAAAGGTCTAAGGTTTTTATAATTAAATTTATTACTTAGTTATTTTATTTTAATATTTCGCTATATAAGGTAGGCGCTATCTCCCTTTTTTAAGGTTAGTCTCTTAATGCTTTATTAATTACTAAAGCATACTATTTATTATTATATAAATTTAAGTTCTTTATATATATTATCTTAAATATCCTTAATTTATTATACTAAGGCGATAGCGTTTATTATAGCTAGTCCTGCTTCTATTTCTCTATAGGTAGTAGGTTTGAATCTATAGTTAAGGGAGAAGGGGGTTTCCTTAGTACTTTCTCTAATTACGCTATTATAAGCGAATTAGGCAATTAGGAGTAATATAACCTAATTATCTTAGTTATAGTTGATATAGGTATAGAGATAAGTTTTAAGGATTTAGTTAATTTATTCTCTTTATCTATCAGTCTATAGGTAGAATGCAGTAGATATTAATTATTTAGTGCTAAGTTATGTTATAATTAACTTCTAGAATTTAGATATAAAGATCTTATCTCTATTAGATATAATTTCTCTAGGTATTCTATAATTAGTAATAATATAGTTAATAAAGGTATAGGCATATTCTTCAGAGTTACTTACTTCTTTATATAGGATAAAGTAGGCGTATCTCGTGAGTTAGTCTATAATAATAAGAATACTATTAAAATATACTCCTATAAGGGGTTCTCAAGACTTTAGTAGTTTAATAATAAAGTCAAGGGATATAGATTGCTAGGCAGTGTATAGCATAGGTAAAGGTTATAGTATGCTATAAGGCTAATATTAAGCGGGTTTGATTTTCAGGTAGAGCTTATAATCCCTTATTACCTTTACTATATATTCTCTAGTAACCTTTTCTCTATACTATTATTATAGTTATTTCTAGGTTTTTATAATTCCTTAGTATCTATATATAGGGTAAGCGTGAAACTTTATAATTGCTTTATTATCTAGTTCGCTAGGCGGGCTAGTACTAGATCATCTAGCTATTATTAAGAGTTTAGTTACTAGTACTAGGTCTCTATTATTATTTTCTTTAAGAATTACCTAGGTTTCTTCTAGTACTAGGATATTATAGTCTAGTTATTAGCTAAGAGCATTAGCTCTGCTATTATCTAATCCTTTATAATAGATTATTCTAAAGTTAAATTCTAAGAGGAATTCTAATTATCTAACTTATTATCTATTTAATACTTTTAAAGTAGTAAAGTATAAAAGATTCTTATAGTTAGAATATATAAGTACTTTATAAATTATTCCTAAGAGTTTAGGTCTCTATTCTTTAAAAGCCTTAATAATTACTATAAGTTCTTTATTATAGATTAGGTAATTTAGTTCAGGTCTATAGAGCTTATGAGAGAAGAAGGCGTATAGGTATAGTTATCCTTCTAAATCTTATTAGGATAGTTATACTCTAAGGGTATAATCTAAAGAATCTGGTTCTACTTTGAATTATTTTATTAGGTCTAAGATAATTAAGACTAGTTTGCTAGCGATAAGGTCCTTGATCTTTTAGAAGGCTATTTATTATAGTTCTTCCTATATAAAGGGTGTATTCTTATAGCTAAGGCTTATAAGAGCTATATTAATTTTGCTATAGTCTTTAATAAACTTATAGTAGAAGTTAATAAACCCTAGGAATCCTTATACTTCCTTAGGGTTCTTAGGTACTAGCTATTCCTCAATAGCTTTAACTTTGTTTTTTAATATTTAGACCTTTCTAGGGGTGATAGTAAATCTAAGATATTCCACCTTTTAAGTATAGAATTCGCTTTTCTCAGGTTTAACTAGAAGCTTAGCTTCTTAAAGTGCTTATAAGATATAGTATATATCCTCTTTATATTTCTCAAGTATTAGCGAGAATATAAGGATGTTATTAAGATAGACTACTATATAAATATTAATATATTTGCATAAAACGTGGTTAATTATTTTCTAGAAAGTTATAGGGGTATTAGTAAGACTAAAGGGTATAACGAGGTATTTGAAATATCCTTTTCATATTCAAAAGGCGGTCTTCTATTCTTCTCCTTACTTTATTCTAATTAGGTTATAAGCCCCTTTAAGGTCGAGGGCTATAAACTAATTAGCTCTATAGAGAAGTTATCTTATTTTATTAATAAGGGGTAGTAGGTAGCGATTCTTAATTTTTATTTTATTAAGTATATAATAGTTAATATATAGTTATAATTTCCTATTGGTCTTAGGTATAAATAGGATTAGGCTTCCTACTAGTAATATCAAGGGTCTAATATATCCCTTTCTAAGATATTCTTTAAGGTACTTATCTAGGGTTTCTATTTCTATTAGATTAAGTCTATAGATCTTATTAAATTATAGTTCCTTCCCTTCTTTAAAGCGGATTTCGTGATTAAAACTAGTATATTTAAGCAATCTAGTTTCTAATTTAGCTATAAAGAGTTTCTTATAGACTCTATATTCTTCTAAGATAGATAGAGGTAGATTATTCTATTATTTAAGATCTATTATTATTAATAGTTATAATATAGCTTCTTTCGCCTTGAGGTAGTGGAGGTATCATCTTATTGCTCCTTTTTATATTATTAATTCGTTTGAGGACTAACTATAGCAGTGCTACTTAGGGACTGAATCGTCGTAGTCCTAATAGAGTTAGCCTATTCTCTAATTTATCTAGGGATTATTTTATTCTAACTATAATATTCCTAATATAATATTATATGATCCTATTTCGTTAAGGTTAAATTAGATTTATTCTTTCTAATTCAAGTAGCTTATCTTAAGGGGCATAGTCTTATTTTTAATAGTTTCTCTTTTATAATAGACTTATTTTCCCTTAGTATTATTAAGTTTATAGATATATTTCTTAGCTTTCTATAGTATTTATAGTTAGTTTACTATTTAGGGTATTATAATATTAACTTCTAATCCGCTATCTATGAGCATAATTATCTTTTTATTATAGATTATAACTTCTAGCTATAGATATATTTATAAGTTCTATATAATAGTATAAATAGACCTTATTATTATTACTTATTATAGTCCTTTATTAATAAGCAAGTCTAGTTTTTTAACTACTCTAGTTATTCTAGGTAGGTGATTTATTTTCCTTCCCTTTATACCTTATAGAAGCTATTCTCGCGGATTTTAACCTATAGGGGTCTTAGTCTATCCTTTATAATTCTCTAGGTATATGCCTTATCTTAGTAGTAAACCTAGTATTTATTACGGTAGTATTTATCCTATGTTATTATATTATTATACTAGTATTTCATAGGGAACTATAAGCTTAGTTAAAAGGTAGCAATCCTTCTATTAAAAGTTATTATTATCTATCTAATTATAATATATATAGTATAGATATTTATAATAAGCTTGTCGTCATATCTTCAGGGGTAGAGTTAGTACTTATATTTATCTCCGAGGTGCTCCTTATATTTATTAAAGAGATACTAGGCCTAAAATAGGCTCTAGTAGCTATAATAGTTAATTTAAAGGAGCTGGGTAGTTTTTAGTATAGAGCTTTGGGATATAGTCCTTATTTCTTTATAATACTAAGATCCTAAAGAAGTATTATTATTATCTATCCTAGTATATATTAATCTTTTAGTACCTAAGGAGCTATCTTACTACTTCCTTAGTATTAGATTCCTCTTTAGAGCTAGTATTATCTATACTAGGTATAGACCTATAGGCGGTCTCTATGTAAGCATATTATTAAGCAATATCGCGAGGTTTATCTAAGTCATAAGGTGAGCTTTCTCTTTCTCTAGATATCTAGTTATTAGTAAGGTTAAATAGTTATTATTCTTCTAGGGAGTCGAGCTAATAATCTAGTTCTCTATTAGATTCTTCCTTAACGTATTCTTTTAGTTCCTAGTTAATTTATTTAATTCTAGTAGGCTTGCTATATATATTTCTATAATACTCGATATATATTATTAGGGTACTAATTTGCTAGTGCTAGATATAGTTATCTGGTTTTTATTAAGCTTATTATAGTTAAAGAGTCTAGGCTACTTTGAGGCGTAGAATCCGTTATTTATTATTCTCTTCAAGTTCCTATCCTTATATATTAATAACCTATAGTAATAGAATGCTAGCAGGTTTAAGTTATTATACTTATAGTATTTTATCAAGTCGTTTAGTGGGTTTTCTAGCGATTCTGCTATTGCTTTAGTAGGCTATAGCAATTATTTTGGTTTTAACTACAGGTAGGGTTATATTATAACCTAATTATCCAGAGTTATTATCTCTAGGGTAATAACCTGATATTTCCTTATCCTCTAGATAGATTTAGCAGTTATTATTATAGCATCTAGTCTATAATATAGATACGTGGGGTGCTTTTATAGTTATACTAACTTATTTTATGCTTTCTAGTGCTAGCTTCTAGCCTAGTTTCTTTAGCTTATTATAATTTCTAGAGATATGCCTATATTAGTTATAGTTATAGCATTTCGGGTTCTAGGTCTTCTTATCTTGATTTTTCGTGGTTAAGCTAAGGTCTATAGGTCCGCTATGCTATCTATAGGCAGTGCTTTAGCAGGTATTATTCTAGTTACCGCGAGGTTAGTTATTATTCCGCTAACTATTGAACTTATGCTATAGCTGCTATTAGTATTTGCATCCTGAGTTAGGGTTTAGTCGTCTCTCGCCTTTTTCTTTATAGCATTTAAAGAGATAGTTATTAATTTTAATAGCATACTCTATATAGTCTTAGAAACTAGGAGGTATATTAACTTTAGCTATTTTATCTTTAATATTATCTTTAAGTCCCTAATAGAAAGCAAAGACCTTGCTTTTATTAGTTATATTAAGTTATAAAGCGATTCCTTAGAATTTAGCTATATAAAGCGAGGTAGACTTAGTCTATTATAAGTAAGCTAAGTTATATTTAGCTTATCTTTTTTTATTAGGTTCTAAGAAGAGTGACTTAAGTACTTAGATATATCCTATAAAACTAAAGAAGATATCCTTAACTTCCTAACTATATTTTTCAATAGGTTTATTAAGCTATTCCTACTAGAGGGGTTTAAACTAAGCTAGGGCTTATCGTTATAGGAAAGTAGTAGTATGAATAATGTATTTAGCATTATTCTAGAAAGTATTTATATAGAAGGCCTAGTAGGTCTATATCTAGACTAGGTATCCCTTAAGTTATCCTAGGGTTCTATTAAAAGTAATAGGAGTATTAAGCTTAAGTTATTCTTATCCTTTAACTAGAGCTAATATAATATTAGTAGTAGCTTAGAGGGTTATAACTTCCCTCTTAAGATCCTAATTCTTATGAGCTTATTCTTAGAGTTTTTTAAGGGTTATTATATTTTAGTTAAATATATTATAAATCTCTTTAAAGTTATAATTAGTCTTATTAAGCTAGTATTTAAGTTCTTTAGTATTATCCTCACTATCTAAGTTATCCTTTATCTTCTAGTCTCTAAGTTCTTAAGCTAGGTTCTAAGTAATCTATCCTCTAGAGGTAGATAAGGATCTAGGGGTAGGAGACTTAATAGAGGCGTAGGAAGATATTCTTATCTATAATATTAATAGGCTTTAATAGTTAACTTACTAAATAGGAGCAATTAAAGTATTATAGTTAGCTTTCTAATAATAGGGTCTACTAATAGAAGCTAGGGATTAAAGCGTAGTAATAGTATACTAGGGTTATAGTCTAGGTTATAAGCTATAGGCTATAGTAAATTATCCTTTAGAGGCTAAGGTAATTAATCTTAGACTTAATAAGTTAATTTATAGTAAAGGTAAGCTAAGAGTATCCTAAGGATAAATATAAAGTTAATTACTAAAGAGCTATAGAAGTCTAATTATAAGCTAGGCTCAGGCTTATACTATATATATGTCTAATCTTAAATATATTCCTTTATACCTTAGATTAGGCTAGATTAATCTAATCTAGAATAATTATTTAGCCCCTAAGTTATATTTAATTATATTAATCCTAAATAATTATTATCTTATTATTATATGACTTATATTATAGTTCTTCCGTTTCTAAGTGAGTTCCTATTGTTCCCGTGATTTCGCAGTATAAATATCCTGTCCCAGTCGCCCGATGCCCAAGTGGGTCGTTTAGCTGTTATCCTTGTTTACAGGTCGTAACATTCTGCTCAGCTCTCTGCACCTTTCGGGGCCTTACGAGGGGCGCGCATAAATTGCGGACTGGTGCTGAAGGAGAGTTGCAGATTGTTTGATTGCTTCTGGAGTCTACTGCGCAACTAGACCAATTGAAGACACCAAATGAGGGTTTGAGAAATTGCAGCCATGGAGGTTGTTTTACTGAAGGGGCGCGGAAGGGATGCTGTCAGAACCACACCAAAGGTAGAAGACGTCAAAGTCAGCGCGGGGTTGCAAGCCATTACCTACGCTGTTCCTTCCTGTGTAGCTCTTCCGCTTTGAACAAGGCAGGAACGATTAGGTGAATTTCAGGGCAGCAGGGATATGAGGGCAGGCGCGCGCAGATGAGAAGGAGCGATGATATAGAGAGAAATTTGGGCCACTGGAATAGGTGACGAGGCGTCGTGAGACTGCTGAGGTATAGGCCAGCGAAGACCCGGTTGATATCTCTTGGCTACGGCATACTGAGATAGGTGGATCCAGACAAGGGCTTCAGAACCAATGTCGCATGCGTTCAAGGAGCCTGAGATTCGGACTTCACAATGCTAAGCTATTGCTGAGTGGCTGCAATACCTCCAGTAATGTGATGCACATGCCACACGTGAGTAACACAGATGATATCTTCCTGTGACGGAAGCGCTGCCAGGGAAATCACGAGTTTCATCTAGCTATCGGTTTAATAGTTTTCTCTCATGTCTCTCCGCGCTGTCTATGTGAGCACCATGGCATGTTGAAAACACGGTTTTTCTAGAAAATTCTGCGTCAGAGAAGAAGGGTTTTATTTGATTGGAAAAGGGCTTTATTCTATTTGAAGCTTTGTTCTATTGAAAGCCCCTAATGTGCTAGGAACTGCCTTCCAAAAGGTCGTGTTCTTTCCAGACTCCTACCCAAAGGCTCCTTCCACCTTCTTCTTAAAGCTCCCACTCCACGTTGTGGCAAGCCCTACTATTTTCCAAAGCTCCTACTCAAAAAGCTCCCACTCCAAAAGTTTCCAATACAGTAGGAGCTTTCGGACACTAGTTGAAAAAAGACCTCCTACTCACTCAAAGAGCTCCTAATAACAGATCACCATTGAAAAAGTCCTCACCCGACCGGACTCGCATTGTTCAGTTACCTTAAATCCATATGTTCCGTCTGCCTGTGATAAGCCGGGCCTCTCATAACTCACGACTTACCCATCTCGTCTGATCATCTATACTGTCCGCAGAACGTGCTCATCCCATGTGTGGTTGGACATCAGGGCACTCATAGAGCTAACATGTGTAGAAGATACGAGCATTCAGCAATGAAAACCTTCAGTTTACACGTTACTGCTTGTGAGACGCTGGGCACTGGGCACGAGACGCGCCCAAGCTGGTCCCGCAGATGCGCATGGAGCAAGAAGAATCAGCACAAATGCGATATTGAGACGCATCCAAATAAGGGCATCACGGACTACGCATTGTCCTGCCGGCATGCGACGCTGTCAATCACTGCAGCCACGGAAACACCCAATTAGACTGCGCTTAGTGAGCGGGCTCATACCCACAGACAGCATACTCATGTTTGCCGAGATCGACATTAGGGCAGTGTGCTCATCTAATGACGTCGACAATCTTAGGCTAATCTTCAGAAATATCACCATCAAGGCCCCAGCCGTCAAGGTCCTACTTGTCAATATCCCAATTGTTGATACCGTGACCGTTCAAGGTTTAGCAGCCACTCCACTAGTAGCGACTCCACTGGCAACGACTTCGGTGGTAGCAACTCCGGTAGTAGCGACTCCGGTGGTAGCGACTCCGGTAGGAGCGACTCCACTAGCAGCGACTCCACTGGCAGCGACTCCACTAGCAGCGACTCCACTAGCAGCGACTCCACCCAGCGATTGGGTAATGCTGCAGGCAGGCAAGGTCAGAACTTTAACGTTGAATTCCGACCTTGCCAGATTAAGTCCCCACGTCCCCTACCAATCCCACGCCAGCTACTAACTTCAACCTCCCGTCCGCCGACTATAATAACTGCAGCCGCAGGCTCCGCACCCTATGCGCGATAATTAGCACTCAGAAATCAATAGCTGCCACGGTAATTCGGACTTTGGACCGGGACTTGAAACCACTTCAAATGGGCACATCAAGTCGATAACCAGAACATCCACGGTCAGGTCACCGGGGCGGTCAGCAGTGGAGAGCACACAGGTACCTTGAGGACGGCCCTTTTGGTAGGGAAGCATCACACACCCAGGTCCGATTGATGAGGCCCATGCAGTGTCATTTAGAAAAGGACGCGGCACGCCACGTCAACTATTAAAAAATGTTGGAAAGAGATGGACGTATGGGCCCTCGCATCGTCTTAGGCTTGCCTCCAGTTGCTCTTCGTACGATGTACGGTTGACCAGCGTCATTCGCATACACCAATACAGAGTATTTACCTTGCAAAGCTGGTGTTATATGTCCTGAATGGCGGACCACCTAATACCGAGGCACCCCCCGTCCAGGCTCCATCTATGCGCTATTATGATAGTGAGGACTGCAGGCTAGACTAGGCAACACTGCAGACCACCTCCTGCCGATAGGCCACAGCAAAGAGCAGGAATCCTCCCCCGACGCAAAAGTATGCATGCACATACCTAACGGACTTCACAATGCGACGGACCTTGCCCGACTCTTCTTCCGCTCTCCGCTTGCCTCCACTCCACCCAATATGCGGTGTCCAAAGTACGGGACGCGAGGTACTGCGTGGGGTAGAATCCGCGATGCGAATCCTGGAACCTCTGTGCTTCGTGGTGATGTGGACAATAGCCCGGGCATCGTCATTCGTCTGAGCAGACTCGACGCATACTTATCATACCACAGCAGTGCGCCAAAAGTGGCGGCCGGCCCTTGTGTTCGATTCTGCCGTGCATCGCTTGCAGCTTTGCACTTGTGTAAGTAATTGTCTGGGGTGTGCATCTAGATAAATGAAACACGGATGGAACAACCACGATGGAATCGCTCAATTAAGTGCTGTTTACCGATTTCTTCCTCATTATGTCGTTGGGCACTTGACCTCTGGTGTGAAGTCTTCTTAGGCCCTGATCTGCCACATTCTCGTGTTTCTAGCGCCTTCGCTATAGCTGCATAAAATAAGTAAAAAAGCTATTTTTTGCTACGCTATACTACTTTAGGCCCGTTTTTTGCTATATAACTTCAGAAGAAGTTAAAACGACGCATATAGACACGCAGAACCCTCTAGCTATTATACTATACTAAAAATTAGCTGCTAGGCAGTAGGATTAACGCTCTTGCTACCTAGAGAGGCTTAGTTACCTAGCTTTCTATTTATGAGGTTATAGAATGAAAAAAGCAGTATTAGCTCTATAGAATAAGACCTCGAAGTTATAATAGTGAAAAAGAGGCTAGTAAGGATGCTAGAGAGGGATATTCCTTACTATAAGATATTTAATAAGTCTATTAATATAGGGACTTCGAATAGAGGCTAATCTTTTGTTTGCTATAGAATATAGCAAGCCTAAGATAGATATTTATAAGCTTATCGAATTAGCGATAGACGACGGCTCTAACGAGGCGTAGGCAGCTATTTTTATTGCTATTACTTTTAATAATATTATTAATAATAATAATAATAATAGGGTTAACCTAGTAATATTTGAGCGGATCGTGATCCACCCTAGAGGGGCTGCTGAGGCTACCTAAATCGCTAAGGCCTTGCTTGCTAGGTCTAATATCGAGTTCGAGGATACCTTCTAACTATCGAAGCGAACGTTTAACTTGCTAGCGTGCTAGCTATGCTAGCACGGCGTTAATAATACTCGATACTAGTTAGTTGAGTATAAGTTATTAATCGTACTATATATCTTAGCATTCGGAGAGCCTCAGCGTAACGCTACCTATCGGTTTAAAATATCGCAGAGTATAGTATCGAGAAGCTTCTATACTATAATCGACGCCCTTATTAGCCTCTATAAGGAGGTAGTAACTCTGCTATTAGAATTATATATCTCGCTAGATATCGAGCTTAACGCTAAGAACGCTGTTTTTAATAGGTATATCGGTGCTATTAATAGGACTTTAATCCCTACCTATATACTAGCTAGTTAGTAGAGGAGGTTTTTTAATTAGAAGGGTAATATCTTATAGAACGTCTTTACTATAGTGAAGTTTAACTATACCTTCTTATATATACTCGCTAGCGCAGAGGGTAATATAAATAATAAAACCCTGCTTAGTTATGCCCTCGCGAGATTATTTAGAGCGGAGGTAGGTTAATTTTATCTTACTAATACTAGTTTTAGTAAAAGTAATACTAGTATTATTATACTATTCGTTAGGCAGAGATACTACCTCTATAACTACCTCGAGTTAAATATGAGGCTATAGTTAAGGAAGGAGTTATATAACCTCGCCTACGCAAGGCTAAGGAGCATTATTAAGAGGGTCTTCAGCTTAGTAAAGCGAAAATTCAAGATCATAAGGGGTAAGAATATAGCTAAGTATAACTTCGCAACCTAGGTTAATATTATATATACTATAATAGTAGTATAGAATTTTTTAGTAAAATCTAATAGCCTATGCATTATTAACGCATAACAAGCAGAGGCTCTCGAGAGGGCTAGAAATCAGGCGAGATTATAAGTAGGCGAGAGACCTAGGTATAAAGTCCGCTTCAATCTTGCTATATAGCTATAGGAGGCATATCGATAATATCTCGAGAGGCGGAGGGATAGGTTATAATAGTGAAAATCAGGGTAGATTACTATATAATTAATTAATTTAGTATTTCGCAGTACTTAAT
Organism: Colletotrichum sansevieriae; assembly: GCA_026260285.1. NCBI lineage: Eukaryota > Fungi > Ascomycota > Sordariomycetes > Glomerellales > Glomerellaceae > Colletotrichum > Colletotrichum sansevieriae. The sequence continues at coordinate 91,744 of JAOQIF010000130.1, forward strand.
AGTAGCTACCCTCGAATAAGTGAATATTCAGCCTATTTAGCGCCCTCCGACCCTCTCGATATTAACGCTAACTTCGACCCTACTACCCCTCTCAACCCTATCTCAACGTCGACCTCTATAACCCTCTTCCTTACTCTATAGGCGTGAAAACCCTGCTGCTAAGATTAACCCGACTAATACTATTGCTCCGTAAGAATAGTAGTTTATTATCCTTCTCATATAGACTATTAAATGCTACCGCCTTTATTATTACTATCGAGAAGAAGTTCGAGGTATTAATAACTCCTTCCGACCTAAGGTTAACTTTAAGCGAGGTCTAGTATATATCGATTGCTTTCTAAATATTATCAGAGCTAGCAGGGTGCTAATAGCGCTTATTAGTGAAAATCTGCTTTATATACTCGCTTATATAGTCTACTACTAATATATAACTATCCTTCCTCTTCCTTGCTAGTAGTATAGCTATAACGTTTTCTAAAATTAGCTAGATATTAATATTACTATCTACTACCTCAATCTTATCTAGATCCTATTATTAACTCATCCGCTTATAGCTGCGATTATTTGATATTATAATAGGTACTTATATAGCGACGGGTAGCGCTATGCCTAATACTATAGTAGCTTGCGAGAGGGGTAAGCACGCCGCCGCTCCTATTATTAACGCTCGTACTAACTGCCCTATAGGCCTGCCTACCTCCTCGCGCGTAGCAGGTTAGCGAGGGAGTATATCTCTTGCCTCTATAATATTCTCGCTAGTTACTAACTCTAATAGCTAGATTAACTCGAGAAGCGTCTCTATATTAGGCAGACTATACTGCTCTACCTATTAGTAGCCTAGGTATATAGTATACTAGTTATACTAGCGCTCTTAAGTTATCGAGATTTTACCCGATATATTATTATACCTAATACTAGAGAGTCTTATTAACGCCTTAACCTTCCTAAATAGGGTATAGGTAGCTCTATACTTACTAGCGAGAGCCTTAATAGAGAAGGGGTCTCTTGGGAACTCTGCTGCTAAAATAGGTAGAATAATACCTATTAGCCTCTCTAGTATTGCTATCTTTATAATAATACTACCCTATTAGTACTTAAGAGTAAGGCGTAAGAACCTATTATAGAGGGCTAGTATCTAATATATCTTTTTACCTATCTAACTTTACTAAGTTAACTAACTAGGGCTAGATTAGCTAGGCGTTAGTAGAGATAAGGGCTCGTTAGCAGGGGGTCCCTCGTCCTCTAAATCAGGAGGGGAAGACTTAGCTACTTAGATCTTATTAAGCACTATCTCCTGCGTGCTAGGGGGGCTCTCGTTATTATTAAAGTACTCAAAATCACGGTCTATCTTGCGGATTGCTCTAATATATAAGAGTATACCTAGAAGATATAGGATCTAAGTATTTAATATTAAAATCAGCAAATTTAGGTAGCTAGAGCTATATATTAGTAATTCTATATTCGCTTAAGCATAAGGGGTTAGTAAGATATTCGTCGTTTGTAGTTAGTTTGATACTTTTAGCTAACGTTAACTTAGCAGTAGTATATATGCTATATCTACGCCTCCGAAGTAGAGCCCTCGAGGGGTTAAAAAACACGAGAATGTGGCAGATCAGGGCCTTAGTGGTTTGGTGAATTTCGTTTCGTTATCTCTGCAGGTAAGGCGCGCCAACGACTTGGCCAATTGATCCAGACCTTTCGATCCTAATTGTGGGGCTTGTGCGATTTTTCGCACGGGAATGCTGACTGTGCTTCTGGGGGAATGCGCCCACCAAAGTGCGCCCCGATGTGGCTGTGGCTACCTTATCCAGAAACGACGTCACTGAGCTCACTCCATTACCGCAGGCGCATCAGGCCCGACTGCCTGCAGTTGTCCACCGCCACGTGTTAATTGCATGTCACACCTCGATTGCTGAAGTGACGGTGACAGAGTTGATCGCCTCGAACACAGATAGCTATCAGGAGAGTCTCTATTGACAGATGCGTAGAATAGGCACATGTGGTAGTATACCAGACACCAGCGCTGCAGAAAGGCAAAATCAAGCCTTCTGCTGCGACTAGCGCGTCGATATTGAGGACATCGCTTCTAGCGGCGTGCAGACCAGGCAGATCGAAAATAACCCAAACGTTTCGGTGGGTTTTGTGCTGCAGCCGCGGCCGAACAAAGTGCGCGAACCCTCGCGCGGTGATTCACAGTGTTGTAGGGGATTCGGGGACCTCGTCCTCGCGACGATCGCCCATGACCATCATCACTACTACCAGCAACCAGAGTGTCCGCAAAATCTGGAACCCCACGAGAAGTTAGCAAGAACGTTATCGGATGGGCTTGCAGTCATGTGCATTTGCGGCGCTTGCCAACATGATCCCAGGACTGCTTCCAGACGTCGTCGCTAGAACCCTAGCGAGTCACTACCATAGAGTGGAGTCAGTGTCGCTGCCATGTAGTGGAGTCGCTGCCATCCGTCGCTGCCATCCGTCAATGCCATCGGTGCCGTCGCTTAGGGTCCCTGCTGGGTGGAGTCGCTGCCATTCTGAGCTTATCTACTGGGCACGTATCTTCCAGCGAGGACCCGGGCATGCACACCACCTACGATTCAATTTGCTCTATGGCACTGATACAAACATCAGTATTGCGTTTACAAGTGATTATCCATTCAGGGGTTGATTTGCGAGGGTTTCCAGCGGTATTGGTTAGGGACCCATCTCAGTAATCATCCCTGGCTTTCTTCTTATTATTTCGAGCCATCCCCGATAACCTCAAATGCTGTTCTTGAACTTTGACAGGATCTTTGAACTTGTCAATCGCAGCGCCTGGATTGAAAAGGGATGCTGTTAGCTTTGTCCCCGGACTGGCTATAGTAGCAAGCGCACCAATTTAGACGGGGGTATCGTGCGATGGGGATGTTATGCGCTGTCTGAAAAGCTACACCTGCTGTTTCGCGCGCACTACGACATGAGCTACTACCACATCAGCAGCAGGAGCCGCAAATTGCCCGAGCAGACACGGGCATGAGCAGATTCCATTAAGGTGTGAAAGAATGGAAATAAGCAGGCGAGAGCCGGCAGGAAGTGAAGAATCAACAGGAGGTGAGCAACAAGGTAAATTAGTAGGTGGTGATTTTGGCAGGTGACGGTGACTTTGGCAGGTGGTGAAATCAGCAGGAGGTGGGAAAAGCGGCAGGACTTGGAGCCGAACCCAGCAGGAGGAGACCCACAAGCAGCAAGCTTAACAAAGCTATCGAAAACCCTTGACTCGGACAACAAGGTTATCGCTATGGAGAAGCTCCAGCAGCGAGTTAAAATCCTGATGAACACATATCTTCTGCGGGGAATGAATGATACCCGAGTAGCATAATTGGGAACTGTTGAACGTCGACGTTGAAATTAACTTCGCCGCAGTGCGCCGTTCCACGTTCCATGTGTCTTGCAGGCCTCTGAGCAGGATTTCTGCCCTCCATGCTTTAGGAAGGGTCGTCCTGGGCAAGGTGAGCAAGGTGAGCAAGGTGAGCAAGGTGAGCAAGGTGAGCAAGGTGAGCAAGGTGAGCAAGGTGAGCAAGGTGAGCAAGGTGTGGCACCGCACCTCAGCTGCAGGCAGGTGCAGCCCAGGGGTGCATGCCGGGTTTTAGCGCGGGTGAACTAAGCACAAATCAACCCAGACCTCTTGGACGGGCAACATCCATCTTCTGACTCTTCCACTTTTGAACACACCTGAATTCACCGCCTACTCGCCTCCCGTTCTGCGCCCCTCCAGTTCCGCCACTCCGACATCATGCATGCCCTGCAGCTTGGTGCGTTCAAGGCAACACTGCCGCCGCCGCCAACTGCTATCATTCCGCGCTCGACTGATCCCGATAAGCAGTCTTCACCTCAAGTTGCCTCGAGTCCTCCCCCTGGACGCCAAGACAAGGCCTGTAGCCCACTGGCTGGTGCACACCCTCCACAGTTCGATAGGGCAAGCACGAACAGTCTCTGGACACCTTGAACTCTGAGTCTTGATGTCCAGCCGACTACAAAAACGCCAAAAAACAATCAAATCAGACTCTGGTGTCCTCGTCGCCAAGCGTCACTTGATTCACGAGAACCGGCCAAGAAGTGAGACGCTTCTTCCAAACAGCCATGCTGAATTCCTGCACCGAGTCGCTGTTCCTATACCATCAATTGGCGAAATCTCTGTCTTTCGGCTCCCCAAAAAGCTTATTGACCAAGTCATCTGCAGCTGCATCGGCTTTCTATTACGAGATTCCACCCCGGGGCTGACATCCCTCTGCCTCGACAGTCGCGCTTTCCGTATATTTCTCAGCACAGCGGCTGCTCAAGGACTCGAGATCATGTCTATCCCATCGAGTGCGAGTTGACGCCAAAAAGATAGTGTCCACTTTTCGACCCATAACTACCCCTTATAGCTATAGTACTTGACTCTACGTCACTCACCCCTATGATTATCCCTCCCTTTTTACTACTATAACTAGTTATTATTTTAAGCAATGTTTTGATATCTTCTTACGATTCTAATACTTCCGTAGCCTCGGCGACCTCTATATAGAGTTATATTATCGTCGCTATGCTTCTAGAGGACCTCGCTATCGCTTATATAACTAATTATATACTAGAGCGGTATAATAATGCCACGATCTAGCCCTATAAGCCTCTAGTAGTTAAGGAGGGTAAGCCTAGCTCTTTTTAGCTATTCGAGGTGCTATTTTAGCCCTCCGAAGTCCGGGACCTTCTAGCGAAGCTAATCGATCTCTTCCTCTAATACCTACCTAATAAGATCGTGAGCTATTAGGCTAAGTAGATAAACGTAGCGCTAATATCGCTAGCCAGCCCGCGCTAGAGGTAATTAAGAGCATATGCTTAGAGAGAGACCTCAGCAGCTAAGATTTATCTTTTAATTAGTATATTACTTTATATAGGAATCTATAGCAAAGCTTAAATATCGAGCTATTAGTTAACTAAGCAAGTAAAAGAGGACCCTATATACCTATTTACTTAGCATATAACCCGGGATTAGTTCTAACTACTAATCTAGCAGCTCCGAATCTTCAATATATTAAAGTTTGAGGCGCTAGAGATAGCGTTAATATCCCGGGGCTAGTATAGAGCCCTAGATTCGATGCTAGCTATTTACTAAAAGGTTAATAAGTAGTCTGCTTATATCTAAGAAACCGGGGACTCCTTCTATACTGCTAGCTCCGATCTCACGGTTAATAAGGCTATAGTCCGGTTTATAGGCTAGTTGATAGAGATGACGACGGTCCTGAATAAGCTGACTCTAACCGGGTTTAAAGTATAGGTTCTAGCCTAAAAAGGATACTACCTCTAGTAGCTATAGCATATATATAGCAAGGGGCCGTACGGACTTATTCTATAAGCCTAGCCGGCCTGGAACGACGTAGCTGCAAAGGTAGCAGCATTAATACTAATATAGCGGGTTATAATAACTCTCCTTAGCCTACTTCTAGCTGCTATCTACTATATATTTCTAGATAATCTCTTCACCTCTATACAGCTCCTCCGGGCCCTCTGGAAGTAGAATATAGGGGCTATGGGTATTTGCTGGAAGGACGGCGGGATATATAAAGACCTTGTTACTAAAAAAGAGGATAAGGGCAAGGGTATTCCTTAGGGTAAAGTTCACTATATCCCTACTTCAGATAGTTAAGTATAATTATAGAACTTCTGCTTATATATCTTCTTATACTAACTAGTTTATTTATTATTAAATAGGTTAATTAGTTTACTTAGAAAGATAATACCCTCGTTTTATTCCTAACTATAGTCTTCCGAGAGACCCGGGAAGTTATCCGGAGTTAGCGCTAGCCTACTAGAGACTCTATAGCGAAACGCGCTGCTCGATAGGTCTTTAGCCCCGATGTCTAGAAGGATCTTCCGGTACTTATAGCGATCGATGAATATAACTATAATATGAATAGCATCGATACGAGCGATTAGATAAGGTTATACTATTAATACGGGCATCCTATTTATCGAGGGGGATAGCAAGCAATCGCTTAGAACTTCCTTCTCAAAGTAATTATAGTAAATAGCTTCCTTCTATAGCTCTAGGGCGAGCCCGAGTAGCGATCTATTATAAGCTAATACTAATAGCATTAACTACTAGCAATCTAGCTAATTCAGCAGTTTGGGCTATTAGCAGAAGCTCGTAGATAATCGCAGCCTTAGAGGGCTATAGATCGTAGGAATACTATACTTCTATAGTAGTACTACTTAAAGGGGTCGAGAAGGGTTAACTCGCTATGCTCCTTTTATAGTAATATGCGCGTATTGAAGTCGCATATAGCGCTAGGCGAGATATCTAGGAATAGCCTTAGTCGGCCTCCTTATAAGAGATATACTCATAAGGGCTGCCTGACTTATGATATAGCTCTATATATTAACTAAGATTGCTAGTACCTCTATTATACCTAAAATCTCTAATAAACGAAGTACTATATATCTATAGAAATAATTAGGTAGAAAAACTGAGCTAATACGCCCTGATTAGCCTTCTCCGCACCTTGGCAGGACTGGCGTCAACTCGCACTCGATGGGATATCGATAACTGGTTCGGCGTCTCTCCAACCGCTTACCTCTGCCCTCTGGGCTGCTGCTCGTGGATGTCTACCTGTTCTGCGCCTCTTCTCAACCTTGTCTGGGTATCGTCGGTCTCACAGCGGACCTCTGCATCCCTGCCCAAGCCTACCGGCACCATGAAACGTCGATACGCGGCGAAATATCTCTGGATGCTGGTTCGGTGAGTGCTATGCATCTGCTAGTCCTGTTGCCCTTGCCCTCGCCCCATCCATGGCCATGAGGCTGCCCAACGCTGCCTTGATTGATTTTCCTCTTTGCAGCCCCTTTCTCGAAACCACCTCATCACGACTAATTTCTTGGTCAACAGCATTTTCCGGACGTAGACGGTCGAACGAATACGTATGCTACAGCAACGAATAGGTGGGGCCCGTCGAATCTCGTGATGGACGATATGCAGGTTTTGAGGGACGTGGAAGGTCGCAGACTGTATCAAATATCTAGACTTGCAACATGGGCCACTATGCTGTCGGCTTTGGTCCGGTGCACTTCGTCTTGTACATCTTGTATATCGACAACGATAGTGATTCTGGTATGCTGAGCAAGGCGGAATGGAGTGAAAAGAGCCCGAGAAGCAAGAGCCTTTATCCAAGCCGCTGGAAACCATTCGAAATCTATGCCGCGCTGGCGTCGATCCCCTTGCCAAGTTGCAACACCAAGACTACGAAAACGACCGACGCCAAAGGTCAGGAGCAAGGAAGCAGCACTATCTTGCCGCTGGAGGATGCTTACGAATAGTGCAGACTATAGTACGTCTCGGCATTCAGAAAGATAATTGCGCAGAGGAGCTGATGCAGGCGGATGTTGAACGGCAAGTAAAGCCTCGTTTCGCTTACGGAACGCAGGTTTGCTTGTCCGGGTGTGCCCGGCCGACTATGGGCGTGCTTCTCTCTCGAGCTGCGGCATGGATTGCGTGGAATAGTACGACCTGAGCACATTAGGTTTTTTGGAGTTCCTCTTCTCTTGGGCTAGATACTACGGCAGTCTGCAGGGACGACTGGCTTAAATCAAATTCTAACTGCTTTAGGTCACTATACTCATGCTCTCTTCAGTACGTGACTAAATATTATATTATAATTATATATATATAAATAAGATCGCACCTATACTTAATTAATCTAATTTTTTTTCTAAATTATATACTTTATCTAACCTATATAACTTAAATCCTAATAAATTATACTATCTTTAAAATATTTCCTTTTATATAGTATTCCTTATTATAAGGGAGATCGAGTATCTAAGTAGCAGCTCGTACTACCTTAAAGCCCGACTTCAGCTAGTATCTTTCTATTCGATATATAGTATAAATCTTATATCGATTCCGATCCTAGATATAATTAACTTTATAGATATAAGTTATTTAGTATTAATCCCTTTTTTCTAGTTCCTAACTTTCTTAGACTAATAAAGTCCCTCCTGCTTATATCCTACCGAAGCTAATTATAAAACCTCCCGCCCTCTTAACCCCTGCGAACCCTATATCTATTTAGACTACTATAACCTTTTATAGCTATATTATAACTAGGAAGAACGAACGCGAAGCTAGTATCTAGGCTATAAAGAAGGCACTAGTACCCTCCCTAACGATCGATATCCTTCTATTATTATATATAGTTATATACTATAAAGTTAATGAGTATAGGTTTAAAGTCCTAACGTATACCTACGTTCCTCTCCTTAAATGCTTTATAACTTAGCTATCTTTCGTCCTAGCGATAAAATGATAGTTATATAAGGAGATAATTCGAGTAATCCTTAGTTAGTTTATTATAGATAAGTAATACCTCGATCGAATATAGAAAGCAATTCCTATTAATAATAAAAATACTATATATATTACTTATTACCTCGATAAAGCGTATATAGCTATATCCCTTGGCGAATTCTTATATAATATTATAATACCTATTGAGAAGAACGTTTGCTCTTTATTACTTACTTGCTTTAATTCTATCGACTTATTAATACTTAATTAAGTTTTATCTAAAAAGGTTTAAGTTTATAAGTAAGTTAAAGCATCTACTTCAATAATACCTAAAGCAAAGTAATAAGAGACTAAGCTAGTAGATAAATCTATACTAGAAGATAAGAAATAACTAGAGCAAAAACCTTAATCTAAGCCTTAAAATAAGGTTAAGCTAGCTATTAAAGTTAACTAATAAGTAACGATCTCTACTCGATCCCAAATAGGTACTACTCAGAAGCTTTTAGTAAAGGCACTTACTAGAATATCTTTATAAGTAACTATAAAGGAAGTCTCTTATAAATAGTCCTTTTTAGACTTTACTCGTTCTAATTAATAAGATATTACTCTAGTTAAACCTTACTTAGAAGAAAAATTAAGGTAAAGAGGGATTAAACTAAAGATAATTCTAAATAAGGGTATAGTAGTATATAAGGAAATAAATAGAATAGTATAAATAGAAAGACTAGAAATCAAAAAAAATCCCTTTCATATAGAGATATAATATCTCGAACTTCCCTTTTTACTTTAATCCCCCCCCCTTTCGTCGAGTTTACTCTCTATCTCTTCCGATACTAGATTATTAATATTAATACCTTTTAATAATAAATACTCTTTAAGCTATTGCATCCTACTACTTAGTATATCGAGAAGTATAAGTTTAGGTAAGCTTTTATAGAGGTAATATTATTATAACTTCTCTTATAAAAAGAGATACTGCTTAAGTTAGGGAAACTTTGTTATATTATCCCTTAAATACCTACTATTAGGAAGATTAGGTGCTATATATAGGATATCCTAATAAAGTAGAACTATACTTAGATATAAGTAAGCATCTAAATCGATTTAATTATAGCCTAAAGCTTCTTATATAATCTATAAGCGCTTAGGGTCGATTAGTTATAAGTAGTCTTATGCTATTTGGAGATCTAGTTAATAGAATAGGTATTATAGTTAGCTATTAAGTACGTAAGAACGATTGCGTTATTTGCAAATGCGGTGGGAATTCTATATATATACGAAGTCGGCAAAGTCTTAGCGGATAAGTAGCATAAAGATAAATAATATTATAATACGATTAGTAATTAATTCCGAGTGAAATAAGCTATACCCTTATAATAAACCAAGGTACTCCTAGATAATATTAGTATAATCCTTAGAAATATAAGTAATAAATATATATACTCGCTAAAAGATAGATAATGCTTAATATAAGCGCTCCTACTAACTCTCAATCTTAACATTATAAATACTTTTTCCAAAGATCCAATAGTCTCGAAATTCAATAGGAACTTCTTTACTATTTTATATCTTCTTGCGTGAAGATAATAAGGACTAATAGGTTCTAGCTGTAATTATAGTCTCAATACTACGATTAGAACAAATAATCAAAGGCATATAGCTAAGCTTTGAAATAACCTCAAGATATTAAGCTATTATATTACGAAATATATATGCTGAAATCCTAATATAAAACTATATAATAAATCGAAAGTAGGTATTAATACCTGCATAGATCTCAAAGCTATATAGAAGTAATTTATTATATATATCGAGTAACTAAATGAAATTTAAGCCGGGCGTTATCTAACCTTTCTATCTATATCGCATCTCTTATAAACAAGTAGTAATATTATTAGGAAAGACTTTATGATATGCCTTATAGAGGATATTATAGCTAATAAGATAACCTTATTAGCGCATAAACGTAGAGAGATATTCTTATCTATACCCTCGCGCTATACGTGCTTCCCGAGTTAACAATTAGAAGAATATAATTACACGAGCTTTTATAGCTATACGTTATTCTATATTTTGGCGTTAATATATACTATTCTTCCGATATAAGCCTATAAGGCTAGTACGAGTTATTATAAACCCCTTACTTTAGAGAGTATAAATAATACTTAAGTTAGTAAGACGTTATTAGAAAAAGAGCGCTTAAATACGAGCAAGTAACTCTAGAGTAAGGATTATATAGGATTTGTAACGAAAGTTCTATTTTTAAAGTTGCTATTTAAAAGTTGCTTTTAAGAGTTAAATCTAATATATTGAGATCAGATGTATAATGATTTTATTATACGACTAGTTATTTTATAACTTTTCGGAAATTTCTAATTGGAATTGATCTAAATCAATTCGCTTTCGAGGCATTATAGGCTATTATATACGAATAAATACGCTTGTGATTGAAAGGAAATAGTTATATATAATACTATATTGATGCATATGGAATAGTGAAGTTGTAGTTGTAACTACTACGCTAAGTATAGTTATATATTAATATATGCGTGATCGTAGGGCTTTGAACCCTATCTGTGCACCTATATACGATGCTATATGACCCTTGTCACACGCCTTTTGGTGATATAGTGTCACAAAGGTGGTACGGTGCAGAGTGAAAGAGTCAGTATAGATAGGTGCAAAGTCGTAACGTTTATTCTTCTCTAACCCTCTAGTCTATTATATAAGGATGCGTGAGGATTAGAGGACTTATATAGGGAGCTACCTAGTGCCCCCTACCTACGGACTTCCCTTAGATAGCCTATTATCCGGGGTGCTACTAGTATTCCCCTCCTATGGACTCCTAGCGTAGCCCGTTATCCGAGGCGCTACCTAGTATCCTCCTTCTATAGACCCCTATAGGGTAGTCCGGTATATCCTTTCCCCTATGATCTCATCCAGGCTTATAATACGATCCCCCCTCTCTAAACTAGTCTATCCTTAGACTAGGCTACTCTATAGTTATCTAGAGGGTACCTAGTGCCTACCTAGTTACTTCCTATAAGCCTTCCTAGTTTATAGTTCCTATAGGTCTAGAATTTAGTATCCCTAGGTCTAGCTATATAACTCTTTCTTAAATAGCTAGGTAGCTTAGAGGAGTAGTTAACTAGTAGTAGGGTATATTATCCTCTACCCTAGCTACTCTTATAGCTCTATACCTAGGTATTAAGGGACTTTATAGTTTAGAGAAGCTCAGAGGAGCAGTTAGCTAGTAGTAAGGTATCTATCCTCTACCCTAGCTACTCTTATAGCTTTCTATATAAATAGTTTAGAGAAGCTTAGAGGAGCAGTTAGCTAGTAGTAAGGTATCTATCCCCTACCCTAGCTACTCTTATAGCTTTCTATATAAAAAGAAAAATAATTAGAAGCGCTTAGAGGAGCAGTTAGCTAGTAGTAGGGTATCTATCCCCTACCCTAGCTACTCTTATAGCTCTCTATCTAAAAGGTCTAGGGCTACCTAGTAGTTATCTAGATACTTGTAGCTAAACTCCCTTATAAGGGTTATTCCTTCCTTCGTGGGGTTATATCTAAACGTATTATTATTTAGGCTTGTTTTTATTACTTTAAATTCGCCCTCTGAATTATTATATTTTCTACTTATTAATATATTTTTAGTAGCTTTATAGGGGTAATAAAGATATTCTCCTTTTAGGGGTGAAAGCGTTTATTATTATTATATAGGGGTTTATTAGTCGTTACCTAGTGGTTATCTAGTACCTCTTTATATATAGTAGGGTTAAATAAAGGCAAATAATATAATAATCTAGGGATTATCTTCCTTTTAGCTATGCAAAAAGCTAACTTTAGCATCGAGTTAAAAAGTATAAATATTATTCGAAATTTCGCCTTACTAAAATCCTTCTTCTTACTTCTTTAGATTATAATACTAATAAGTTGCTATTAGTCTCCCGCTCCCCTATTATTCTATCTTAATTATTATATAATAAATCTATTATTATATCTTCTGCTACTAATAACGCTGCTCCCTTTCTTGCTAGTATGCTAGATACTTCCTGCATCCCGATAATAGGTGAGCTCCGGGGGTGCTCCTGCTGCTACTATCTCCTAGCATAAGCGAAGTAGGAACCCCCTAAGGAGGATATCCCCGAGATTAAGCTCCTTGCGAGCCTAATAATCTGCTTCGAGAGCAATAGTAAATATCTAGTCCTTAGCTAGTGCTTATCTAGTGCTTCGCTAGTTTAGCTTTAGAATTTATTACTAATTTATATGATTTTAGACGCTTTAACTAAATATAAGCGTTATGCTAAAATAAGTAATAGCAAAGCCTATATTAATATAGGTTTTATATATCGTTTCTAGTACTTAGCTGCTAACTCTCTATAGCCTACTTATTATATAATAGGCGCTATAAATAAGCTTAAGCGCCTTATAGATAAGGGTAGTTCTAAGCCTAATATTCGGGCATAGTATGCTAAGAATAAGGTAGGTTATCTAGTGCCTCCCTAGTGCCTCTCTAGTATCTAATTATACTTAGGAGGAGATCCTCGCTACTTAGCTTATAGTTAAGAAGGCCCTCTAGGCTAAGAAAAACGATACTAATATTATACCTAAGAAGTATAAGGCTAAGGAGGCTAAAATCTCTATAGAGATAGAGGACCGCTAGGTAGCTACCTTAGAGGAGGCTACTACTTACTAATAGCACCTCTCTAAGGAGGTAGAGAGATAGACCGAGTTACTATATAAGTAGTATAAGGAGCTCTGCTATTATTACTCTAAGATAGAGTAGTTCGCTAAGTATTAAGCAGAGGCATAGGAGTTGCAGGCTGCGCGCGCCTAGGAGTCGATTAACTCCTATAATAAAGTTATAAGTCCCTATAAGCCCTGCTAATACCTCCCTAGTGCTTATCTAGTCGATTTCTAATATTTTTAGAACTACGAGGTTATTACTACTAACTCTAGTAGCGAGGATAATAGCTCTAATAAGATAGGCGCTAGCGCCTAGGGGATTTAAAATTTTTAGGAGCACCCCTAGTAGGCTGCTAATAAGCTCTAGGTGGTTTTTAGTTGCCTTCGGGCAGGTGTCTAGTTACCTTCGGGTATTTTCTCGTTTCTATCGCCTCGTTAGAGGGCCTTCGGGCTAGTAAATTGAAATACCTAGCTAGCGTGCCTTATTTCTAACTACCTACTAGTTACCTATTAGATCGTATAGGGATTATAATATTTCTGCCTATAATTTAGCTTCGTAGTCGTTTTATAAATCGATAGATACGTTATATTGCGGTTCTTATGAATTATCTAGTTTACTATAGCCCTTCTATTTAATAAGGTACTAATAGTTCTATCTAGGACCCCTATAGGTAATGATATGGTCTACTATATAGATATTATTATTATCGTCGTTAATTAGGATTTCTCATAGTAGGATAGCTAAGCTAAAAAAGGGTTCTAATTGTATAGGCGCGAAAACATTATGAATTCGGTAGTTTTTATCTATTTATAGCTTATACGCTTATCTCCTGTTAATTACCTATTAGATCCTGAATAGGCCTAGGTATTTATTAGAAAGTTTTCGAGAAGGCTGCCTTTGCTTAATATTTTTAGTTAAAAGTAATATAAGGTCTCCTATAGCGAAAATAATAGGGGTCCTCCTCCGATTATAGAATTTGCTATATTTTTTATTATATTTATAAAGCAGGTTAGTAATAGCTGACCTCTAGGTGAGTAGACTTAGAACTCTGTCGTTTGCTGCTAGGACTATTGAGACTTTTTGTTGGGGTTCGATGTTATTAGGTCTGCAGGGAGAATATCTTATTAGTAGTTTAGCGGGTAGTATCTTAGTAGCCTCATAGTAGGAGTTATTATAAATAAATTAAGCTAGGTCGAGCTATATTACCTAATTATCCTAGTTAATATTGCAGAAAGCTTATAAAAAGTGCTTGATACTCTGATTTTAGCATTCTATTTAGCTATTAGTTTAGGGGTGAAAGGCGGTACTAAGTTTCCTCCTAATAACTAGTAGGTAGCATACTTTAGCTTAAAAATTGCTAGTAAATAGCGATCCTCAGTTAGATATAATAGCTTCTAGGAGCCCGAATATAAGGAAAATATATTTAGTAAGTAGTGCAGCTAACCCGTTAGCTATGAGTAACTTCCTAGTAGGGATATATAGGGAGTACTTTATAAATCGGTTAATAATAATGAGAATGCTATTATAAGGCTTGTTCCCCGCTATGAGGGATAGCGGCAATTTGGTGATAAAGTCGATTGATATTTATTAAAAGGGTCGGGTAGGTACTAGTAGGGGTGTAAGTTTGCTATATAGGAGGTAGTATCTCGGTTTTATGCGCTAATACGTTATATACGTCTTAATATATTCCTTTATATCGCTCTTCTGCAAATTCTAGAAAAACGACTTCCTAATCCTCTTTAGTATCTTAGTAACCCCCTAGTGACCTCTAGATAGTTCGTTATAGAATGCTCTAAGGACTTCTTTCTAAAGCGGGTGGTTATTAGGAATATATAAGTCCTTATAGTATCGTAGGGTATTAGTATTATCTAGTAATTACCTTATCCCTCGTTATGCCTACTCCTTGTTAATATAAAAGGGGTCTTTCTATTAGGCTATCTTAACTTAGTCCTAAAGCGAGGGTATAAATTATTTAGGGAAGGTATTTAATAGTTAAGCGCCTTATTATCGCCTAGTGCCTACCCTCTAGATAGTAGGTTAGTTAAACTATTATAGAAAGTCCTATAGGAGCGAATCTCTAGCTTCCTCGATCTCTATATCCTCAGGGGTATAATTAGGTCTTCATAAGAGGCTATTAGCTAGGTTATAGCGACCTAGCTAGTACTCGATTTCGAAGTCAAATATTAATAGGTCCTATAGTAGCTATGCCTAATAGCTATTAAGTATCTTCTTATTAGCGAGGTACTAGTAACCCAGGTAGTTAGTAATAAACTAGATATAGTGCTAAGAGTAAAGCAAATAGTGCTACTACCTCACCGCTACCTCCCTAATAGCTAGTAGCTCTGCTTCTAGCGTGCTATACTGCAGTTGCGCGCCCTTAAGCTTCTGAGATATAAATGCTACTAGTCTCTATATATCGCCCTCTAGCTAGCTTAATATCACCCCTATTATAAAGTCTAATGCATCGGTTTCAATACGAATTAGGAGCATAGGGTCGAAGTGTTATAAAATAGGTGCCTCTATAAATAAAGCGCGGAGCTAATAGAAGGCAACTAGTGCCTTACTAGTTATAACTAGTTATCCTTTAGCTATATTAGTAAGTTAGTTAGTAAGCGGGCTATAGATTTTGGAGTAATTCTTAATAAACCTCCTATAAAACCCTATGAATCCTAGAAACTGCTGAATTTATTATATCATAGTAGGTACTAGTTACTTAGCAATTGCCTAGACCCTCTCCTATTCTATAGCGATGCTATCTAGTGAAACTATAAACCTAAGAAAGTCGATCTATTCCTTATGGAATTCGCACTTATCGGGGTTTACATAGAGGCTATTAGCTTCTAACTAGGTGAGTACCTGCCTTACCGCCTCTATATGCGAGTCTATATTATTAGTAAATATTAAAATATTATCTAAATAAATAATGCAAATAATATTAACTAGGCTTATAAGTGACTTGTTAATAAACGTCTAGAAGGTAGCAGGTGTATTAATAAGCCCGAATAGTATAATATAATATTTATAGTAACTATATCGTATATAGAATGCTATCTTCTACTTATCTCCCTCTTAGATCCTCACCTAGTAGTAAGCGTCTTTGAGGTCGAGCTTTATAAAGTACTTCGCTTAGGAGAGCTAATCGAGGATTTTATTAATTAAGGGGAGAGGGGTGCAGTTCTTAGTAGTTACCTAGTTAAGTCCCTAGTAGTCTATATATAACCTTAACTTACCCCCTTTCTTTAGGATAAATAAGATTAGCACCCCTACTAGACTTATTAATAAGCAAATCTATCCCTTTTATAAGGCCTTATGGATATAGTCCCTTAACTCCTCTAACTCCTTCTTAGCTAGGGGGTAGATTAGTCTAAATAGGGGCTCGGTCCTAGGCTCTAGGTTAATAAGGTAGCTCCTAGTAGTTCTAAACTCCGGTGTAGTTCCTGCTAGGTTAATATTAAATACCTTTTCAAAATCCTAGTACTCTAGTGGGATCTTTGGTTTAATATTATCAGGTTCCTAGTTATACCCCTAGTAGGTAATAGTTAATATTTAGTTAATCCGTAGTACCCCTATAAGTACTGCTCTTACTTCGTTTTTAGCGCACCTAAGCTCTTTTATAGTTATAATAGGGCGAATACTCTTCTCGCATAGGGGAAAGGTCTAGCCTAACTCCCTCTAATTAATATTAGGGCATTCTGATATATACTAAGGGATCCCTAGGATAGCATTATAGCTATTACTATCACTAATCCTGAAGTTATGTAAAACTATCCGCTAGACGCCTATACTATTAGTTATTCGGGTGACTAACTTCCGTATATTGTAATTAGGTCCCTTGGATGCCTATATTCCCCTTATAGGTTCTAAGTTATTAGCTTCTAGTTAGGTATTAGTTATAACCCTCTAGTTTATAATATTCTTATTAGCTCTGCAATCGATAAGCGCGGTACTAGTCTTCCAGCTACCTATAACCCGGACCTATATTATTATTTCGAAGCAACGTAGCTAGTCGCTATCCTACTAAACTATCCGCGTTATTACCCGGTTCTCCTCTAGTTATTCGCTAGGGCATAGTTTGCCTTCGTGGCGCGTATAGCTATATTTCTTATAGTATAGGCACCTTAGTGAGATATAGCCTTTCCTATTATAATTATAATAGATAGTTTCCCTCCTAGTATCCTATAACAAGTCCTTAGTAGGCTCCTAGTAGGTATTAGTATAGCTGCGGTCCCCCCTTGTAGTCTCGGTTTATTCCTCTAGATTAGTGGCTTAGCCCTCTGGTTATTATCCCTTATAGTTAGTCCTCTAGTCCCTCACTAGTAGTCTATATGCTTATATATTAATTATAAGTTCGGCGTTCCTAGCCCTTATATTAAGTTCGAGCTGCGTTTTTAGTAATCCGTTTGCTATAATATAGTATTAGAGCTTAGGGTCTAACCTAGCTACTATATTAGCTACCTAGATCTCCTCTAGTTATTAGTAGGAGCTCTCCGCTTCAATCCCTTCGTAGTAATTAATAAAGTTCTGGTATAACTATCCTAGTTGCTAGTAGGCTTGTTTAAGCTGAGTTTATATGCTAAGGATCCTAGACCCCTTATTAGCTATGCTATTAGTTAACTAGTCCTCTATCGATATCTAAGTAATATTCTTCGCCTTATTATTATATCTAATAGAAAGGTATGAGGTCTATCGCTTTGCTACTAATCCTTCTAGGCACCCGGTAGTATATAGCACCTTCTCTAGGTTAGAAGTAATCTCATTTATATCGAATTGCGCGTTGAGGTTAAATATGAATTAATTATAGTCGGTCTAGGTGCCCCCTTTATACCTAAGCATTAGGAGGTGCTTCCCCTAAAGTTCTAACTAGTGCTTCTTTGCCTCGGGGTTACTACTAATAACTACCTAGTAGGTAGTAGGGTTATCTATTAGGATTAATAGTTAGCTAGCCCTTAAGGCCTTAAGATATTCTTATTTATACTTTAGTTAACTCTTCTTCTCCTCCTCCTTAATAAGGCGATCTAATTTAGCCTCTATTAATTAATTAACTAATTTCTTATTAGTACTCTCTTTATTATTCCGATCGATAGGTATCTCATCCTAAGTTTAGCTATTTAGTAGCTCCTATCTAGCAGGGGATCTTGCCTCTCTAGTAGACCTATAGGTAGGTATCGTTATTATATATAGCACTGCTCTAACGGTCTACACCCCTATTAGCATAGGTAAGAGAGAAGAACATATTATAAAGGTAGTATAGTATAGAGTGAAAGAGTTAGTATAAATAGGTGCAAAGTCGTAACGTTTATTCTTCTCTAACCCTCTAGTCTACTATATAAAGATGCGTGAGGATTAGAGGACTTATATAGGGAGCTACCTAGTGCCCCCTACCTATAGACTTCCCTTAGATAGCCCGTTATCCGGGGCGCTACTAGTATTCCCCTCCTACGGACTCCTAGTATAGCCTATTATCCGAGGCGCTACCCGGTATCCTCCTTCTATAGACCCCCATAGGGTAGTCCGGTACGTCCTTTCCCCTATGATCTCATCCAGGCTCGTGACATATAGTCGGCTATCACGTAGTATTCCACGTGACCACGGTTGGGCTTAACGCCTATCCTTTAAGTAGGAGACTTCTAGTAGATAAGCTTAGAAGGCTCGGCTATTATAGAATATATTATAATATACCTATAATTACTTATTGCACTATTTGTTATTATTTATGCTTATATTGCTCTTTTCCTTATTTTACTTATAGTCTTAGCAACCCCTACTATAGCCCTAGGCTAATAAGAAGACTATAATATCTAGTAGTATAACCTATTCTTTTTCCTTATCTAAGACCTCCCTTATACTATAAAAACTCGCAACGAGGTAGAGGACTCGGATTTAACCTTAAAACCTCCTCCTAAAAGCATTTATATACTAAAAGGAAGGAAGTTAAAGAAGTTAAAGAGATAGAGGTTTTAACTATTAACTTATATAGCTAACTATTTGAGTTTAATATTAAATTAGTATAGTAATCCCTCTCTTACGGAGGAATATTATAATATAAGAGATATAGCTAGAATTAGATACTATAACGAGGCTCGTAGGCTCTATAGTTTCTAGTAGGCTTATAAGGATTATAACTTTACCCTTAGCCTTAGCGAACGATTTCATAACTAGATAGCAAACCTCGCTTCTCTTAAATAGGATAATAACTATATACCTTATATAAATATTATTAATATAAGCTAGAAGGTAAAAGCTAATCTATACTATTACTAGATACTCGAGCCTAATAACTATATAACTATATTAATTAGTATTATTAACGCGATTATAGCTATAAGGGATACTCTAGTAATAGTAGTACTTTTTATGCCCCTATCTAGAGAAGAAAGCCTTTATAGAGCTAGCGAGAGAATTACCCTTCTGCCCCCGAGAGATAAAAGAGTTATAACTCCTATCTAATCTAGCTAGTTAGATATTAAACCCCTAGGACCTCTTATTAAAGCAAGAGCTATAGCAGATATTATTTATAGTAGGAGCAGAAAAAACCCCGAACTACGAGTTATAGCGCTAGAAGATACTATTATAGGACTATTAGAGCGAAAAATCTATAGAATACTACAAATTCTTTATAATACTACTATAGGTCTACTGAAGTAGGATATATTAGCAAGGAGGACCTAGCTGCTATAATAGAATTTAGCGCTGCTACTAATATTTTCACTATTATCCTAAGGGCCCTACCCGGAGCTACTAGCCTAGGGTCTCGAGGCTTTACTCCTTCGAGTATTTAGCTAGCTTGAGGCTAATACTAGGGCATAATAGCTTATAGGAACTCGATAAGAAGGTAGATTTGCCTAATAGTATAGTATTTTCTAGCTAGATACTAATAAGAAGTATAGTATAGAGCCTGTCTTTTATAACTAGGATATTCTATATTATAAGGAGATAGATCTATAGATCTCTAGCTTAGATACTAAAACTACTAGCTTAGCTATAGCTTTAGAGATTATATAGAATTAGAGCTCTCTATTGCAAGGGAAAGCACTTAGCTAGTAGGAATATTAACTCGGGCTAATTAAATAATAGAACTACCTCTGCATAGGATATTACGCCCTATGCGATGCTATTAGGAGATATTTTATACTAACCTAATAGGAGTCTATCTAATAGATCGCTAAATATGGGTTTATTATAGAAGACCTTAAGGGAGATAGAGATATTTATAACTTTACTTAAAACTATTTTAAATATAATAGAGCGTAGATAGGACTAATATCTATAATTAGCTAGCTATTAATAATCTTCTATAATATAATTAACCTAGAGCTTTAGCAATTCCTAGATAAACTAACTATTAGTAATACTCTCGAGGATTACCTTAATATAGCTAAGAAAAAACGCAAAGTAGTTTAGCATAGACTCTAGGCGCTAATTAGTATTAACTATATATTAGAAGAATCTGATAATATAATATAGAATAGTGATAAGGGATAATAGAATAACTAAGACTTCTAACGGGATAATCGTAATAATCTATAACCCTAATAATATTATTAACCTTAGTAACGCTTCTAGCGCTCTAATAACTATTAAAACTAGAAAGATCGCTACCTATAGAACTAGCTATAGAGAAACCCGGGTTTTTAACGTTATGCAAAATATAATAGACTAGGCTAGACGGACTTAGATACTTATTATATATAGGAGGATTATAATAATAACTATAATATCGACGACCTCGTTGATAGCAGCTATATCCTAATAAACATATAGGAAGTCCCCCACGATTCAGCTGCCCTATTAGAGCAACTGCGCAAAGAGGAAATAGCAGGCTAGACGACGGACGTCGTAGTTATAATAAGAAGCCTACTAGCAATCTCCCTAACTACTTCGGTTCCAGACTCTGCTATATATTATATTAATAATATAGTGAATTTCGCAGGTCTCGTTATAATTCCCCTAGTAAATAACGCATAGGTATTACTTAAGAAAAACCAAATTATTAACGCCTAGGTAAAACTAGTAAAACGAATAATACTAGCTAAATAGATATATCTCCACCTTAATATAAAAAGCGATAATATAGCTAGCTTAGAGGAAGTCTATATCGATATAGGCGCCTTAATAACTCTAGTTAATAGGAATTAGGTATTACGCTTTGTGCGGAATCCTATGTTTCAAACGATAGAACTATAGAGGATAAATATAGTAGACTTAACCTTTTAGGTAATAGAGCAGGTTATATTCAACTTCTATATCCTAAGTACTATTAGCAACGTGGAGATTAATAGCTATATTATTATTATAGCTAGAGTTATAAATACCCTCGGAGCGAATCTTCTATTAGGAATACTATTCTATAAAGATCACGGGCTAGTTATAGACTTTAATAAGGGTATAGTTAAGTTCTGCTTAGTATATAGAATATAGTATCTAGTCTAGTTCAAGAGATAGCATTTAGTAACTAGACGAGTTAATAACGCCTATACTATAGTTATTCCCCTACAGAGCGATATATTCGTTATTACTAGCTTTATTAACCTCCCTAAGTTAAGCTAGCAAGGCTCTAATACTTAGCAGTTTTAATTAAGTTATATAGGCGTAGTTAGTATAATAGTTATAATAGATAACCCTAAGCTCATCCTTATGCGAAATATAATAGATAGGCTAATAATAATCCTAAGAGGATAGCAGCTAGGCTATATTATTCTAGTAGAAGTAGAGGAGACTACTAACCTCGTTAACTACGCAGATATTATCACCCTTATAGGAGGAGAATTAAACTTACGCTAGTTCTCGTAATATAAATTCGATAGGGCTATAAGTAATATAGTAGCTAGCGTATAGTTTATAACCCTACCTGCTGAATCTAGCCTAGGACTGCCTCATCGAGTAGATAATATTCTATCTTATAGAATATCTAAGCTAAAAGATATCCTAGTTATATATAGCAAGGATAGAGTTAAGATCTGCAATTAGGATGCAGTTTTTGCTAGTAGACTTAAGGAAATCCTCGATAACTAAGATATCTATTATAATAAGGGGATTATACCTATGCTAGATGACTAATATATATATATTAAGCTTGTTAAAGGGTAGCAAAACTAGAAGGCTATAGTAAAGCCTTACCCCCTTAGCGCTAAAGACCTCGAGGTTATTAAGAATATCTATAGCAAGATGCATACTAATAGCAAGATAGTATAGGGTAATAGGCTAATTCTAGTTATCTATCCGCTCTTTGTTATATAGCGAGTAGTTAATAGTATAAAAAAAGGTAGGGTTATTATTAACCTTCGCCCTCTCAACTGAATCACTATCCCGGATGTATACCTGCTTCCCGACTAAGATAATATAATAGATACCCTTAGAGGGAAGAAACGTATAACGATATTTAATGCTACTAGGTTCTTCTACTAACTACTAATCTACTCGAGATATTGCAATAGGATAGTAGTAATAAGTCCCTATAGTATTAAGGTTTCTAATATTATCCTTATAGGATTTAAGAACTCGCTAGCTTATGCTTAGCATTTTATAGACCGCCTCCTGCACGACTACTAGCACTTTGCTCGAGTATATATCGATAATATTATTATTTTTAGCGATAATAACAAGGACTATCTCTAATATATTAATATTATTCTTAAGCTCTTTAAGAATAACCGCCTTTATATTAGACCTAAGAAATCCTTTATAAGGTTTCCTAAAGTAAGACTCTTTAGCTATACTATAAATACTAATAGTATTAAATAAATAGAGGATAGGATCGTAGCCTTTAAGAACCTCCGCTTCCTGAAAACTCTCTATAATATTGAGAAATACCTCGGAATAGCTACATAGCTGCGATACGATATATCCTAATATAATATTATTATAACGCTACTATAGGATAGAAAGACCTATCTTATTATAAAACTCCGTAATAAAAATATGCTTCCTAACGGTTTATTTAAAGCAATTTAAATAAAGAGGGTCTAAAAGGTATTATTTAAGCTAATACTAAGCGAGCAAGAGGCGTAGAACGCCCTCTAGGAGAATCTCTATAACTAGGTCGTGAGATACTACTATAACCTAAATAAGCTTATATTTTTTAAGGTTAATGCCTGCAAAGGTAGCTTTAGGCTTATAATATTCTAACTAGGTATCCTATAGAATAGTATTAATATACCTAGTAAAGATATCGCATAAATCTATATCTAACTAGTGCTTTTTCTATCTAAGGTTATATCGCCCTTAGAAAAGTAATACTTTGCTATAGAGGCGGAGGTAGTAGTAGTAGTATAAGCTATGAAAAAGCTCTATAAGCTCGTGCAATTAAATAAGCACCCTATATAAATTCTTATAGATTATATAGCTATAAAGGGAATTCTTATATATACCTCGCTATAAACTATAGACCTTAATAAGGCTAACCTGCAGCTTGCGAGCGCTGCGAACTACCTATTGTAATTTAACCTCAATATTACCTATATACTAGGGAAGCTTAACGTTATCCCTGACGCCCTCTTATACCTGCTATTGCTTATAGCCTCAGGATATGCTAATAGGTTTGAGGATAGCGACGTTCTCATAGAAATAACCTATAGCAATAATAACGACGATATAGGATTTATAAGTATAGTTAACTAGTTAGCTAAGAAGTCACAGGCCTATAGAGCAATAGGGGAGATAACTATAAGCATTTCGGAGGACTTTATTACTAAGATTATAGATAATTATACTAATAATACGAGGTATAGCAAAATTCTTAAATAACTCCGATCCTAGCAGAAGGAACCGGGTAAGTAGTAGTTACTATTTAATACTACTACTAAGGAAAATAGCGCTAGAGCTGCTAGAAGAGCCCTAAAACGCTATCGAATAACTCCTTAGAGTCTATTGCTAGAAGGGCTCATCCTTTATATAGCTACTAATAGCACCTAGAGACTCTGCATCCTGCGCAAGTTAGTACCTGCTATTCTCCGCCTTAGTTATAATAAAAAATACTACTTTAGCGCGTACTATATAATAGCAGAAATATCGACTTTTTAGTTTTATAATAAGAAGTTACTTATATAATAATATATTACCTACTGCAACTAGTATAAAGAGAACTAAATCGACTGCTAAAGGCTACTAGGATAGCTATAACCTATCCCTATTATAGATATCCCTTATAATACCGTTACTATGGACTTCGTTACTAATATGCCTAAGGTGCTATCCTATAGAAGTCCCTATGCCCTACTAGGTTTCCCGGAGTTAGATATATTAGTAATAGTAATATATAAATTCTTAAAAAAGATAATCCTTCTCATAGGATATTTAACCTATAGAGCAAAAGAATAAGTAATAGTCCTACTCTATATATTTTTCCTCTTAAACTAGGGAATTCCACGTTATATTATTAGTAACTAGGATCCTAAGTTTATCTCTATAGTATAGCATGCGATATTTAACGCCCTTAACGTTAGGCTCCTCCTCTTAATAGCATACTACCCCTAGATAGATAAGCAGAGCGAAAGAATAAACTAGACTGCTAAGATTATAATATAGTTCTATACGTCTGAATCCCCTAATATCCCGTGGACCGATATACTACCTGCCCTATAGTATAATCTTAATAACTCCCTATCTATTATAATTAGATAATTACTAAACGAGGTTATGCTTAGATTTAAGCTACGAAGTATCCTTAATATAGTTATATAAACGAGCGCCCCGACTAAGAGCCTTATTATCCTCAGGGAGATATATTAGACGGAGGTACTACTACTTATTAATATAGCGAACGTCTTATATAAAGAGAGATATAATAACTGCTATACTAATATAACTTTTAATAAAGGGGATAAAGTCTAGATATAACTTAGCAAAGGATTCCACCTACTAGGATAATATAATAGCAAATAGACCTATAGATAGATAGGACCCTTCTAAATCAAGCATATTATCAGTCCTCTCGCCTATAAGGTAGATATTCCTAAGCACTAGCGGGTTCACCTAATCCTCTCTATAGCCTAGCTATATAAGCTAGCCTAGGGAGAAGACCCGTTTAATTACGAGACTCCGCTGCTAAAGCCTATTAAGGTTAATAGTAATAAGGAGTAGGAACTTAACTATATTATTAAATAAAGAGTCTTATAGAGGAGTTATAAACCTATTATTAAATACCTTATCTAATAGAAAGGCTTTATAGCAAAAGATAATACCTAGGAATAAAGAGACTCCCTATTGCTTAATATAAACGATCTCGTTAACGAGTATAATACTAAATTCCCCCTCGACTAGGATACTAAAAGAGCTATAAGAAGGCGCGCACCTCGTGCATAACTGAATAGTTTTCCTATCCTTTTAATAGGATAAATATATATACCCTAAATTAATATTAGGATTGCAAATTTTCCCTTTATTATTACTATTTTTTGCTATTAACTACTCTTCCCTCGATCTCTCTATCTTATATCGAAATAAATAGGAAGGAGCAGAGTGTCACACGCCTTTTGGTGATATAGTCGGCTATCACGTGGTATTCCACGTGACCACAGTTGGGCTCAACGCCCATCCTTTAAGTAGAAGACTTCTAGCAGATAAGCTTAGAAGGCTCGGCTATTATAGAATATATCACGATATACTTATAATTACCTATTATACTATTTATTATTATTTACGCTTATATTACTCTTTTCCTTATTTTACTCGCAATCTTAGCAACCCCTATTATAGCCCTAGGCTAGTAAGAAGATTATAATATCTAATAGCATAACTTATTCTTTTTCCTTATCTAAGACCTCCCTTATACTATAAAAACTCATAACGAGGTAGAGGACTCGGACTTAATTTTAAAACCCCCTCCTAAAAGTATTTATATATTAAAAGGAAGGAAGTTAAAGAAGTTAAAGAGATAGAGGTCTTAACTATTAACTTATATAGCTAACTATTTAAGTTTAATATTAAATTAGTATAGTAATCCCTCTCTTATAGAGGAATATTATAATATAGGAGATATAGCTAGAATCGGATATTATAACGAGGCTTATAAGCTCTATAGTTTCTAGCAGGCTTATAAGGATTATAACTTTACCCTTAGCCTTAGCGAACGATTTTGCAACTAGATAGCAAACCTCGCCTCTCTTAAATAGGATAATAACTATATACCTTATATAGATATTATTAATATAGGCTAGAAGGCAAAAGCTAATCTATACTATTACTAGATACTCGAGCCTAATAACTATATAACTATATTAATTAGCGTTATTAATATAATTATAGCTATAAGGGATACTCTAGTAATAGTAGTACTTTTTATACCCCTATCTAGAGAAAAAAGCCTTTATAGAGCTAGCGAGAGAATCACCCTTCTGCCCCTGAGAGACGAAAGAGTTATAACTCCTATCTAATCTAGCTAGTTAGATATTAAACCCCTAGGACCTCTTATTAAAGCAAGAGCTATAGCAGATAATATTTATAATAGGAGTAGAAAAAACCCTGAACTACGAGTTATAGCGCTAGAAGATACTATTATAGGATTATTAGAGCGAAAAATCTATAGAATACTATAAATTCTTTATAATATTACTACGGGTCTGCTAAAGTAGGATATATTAGTAGGGAGGACCTAGCTGCTATAGTAGAATTTAGCGCTACTACTAATATTTTTACTATTATCCTAGGGGCCCTACCTAGAGTTACTAGCCTAGGGTCTCGAGGCTTTACTCCTTTAAGTATTTAGCTAGCTTGAGGCTAATATTAGGGTGCTATAGCCCGCAGGAACTCGATAAGAAGGTAGATTTATCTAATAGTATAGTACTTTTTAGCTAGATACTAATAAGAAGTATAGCATAGAGCCTATCTTTTATAACTAGGATATTCTATATTATAAGGAAATAGATCTATAGATCTCTAGCCTAGATATTAAAACTACTAGCCTAGCTATAGCTTTAGAGATTATATAGAATTAGAGCTTTCTATTATAAGGGAAAGCACTTAGCTAGTAGGAATACTAACTCAAGCTAATTAAATAATAGAACTACCTCTATACGGGATATTATGCCCTATATAACGCTATTAGGAGATATTTTATACTAATCTAATAGGAGTCTATCTAATAGATCGCTATATATAGGTTTACTATAGAAGACCTTAAGAGAGATAGAGATATTTATAACTTTACTTAAAACTATTTTAAATATAATAGAGCATAGATAGGACTAATATCTATAGTTAACTAGCTATTAACGATCCTCTATAATATAATTAACCTAGAGCTTTAGCAATTCCTAGACGAACTAACTACTAGTAATACTCTTAAGGATTACTTTAATATAGCTAAGAAAAAACATATAGCAGTTTAGCGCAGACTCCAGGCGCTAATTAGTATTAATTATATATCAGAAGAATCCGACGATATAATATAGAATAGTAATAAGGGATAATAGAATAACTAAGACTTCTAACGGGATAATCGTAATAATCCATAACCCTAATAATATTATTAACCTTAGTAACGCTTCTAGCGCTCTAATAACTATTAAAACTAGAAAGATCGCTACTTATAGAACTAGCTATAGAGAAACCCGGGTTTTTAACGTTATATAAAATATAATAGACTAGGATAGATAGACTTAGATACTTATTATATATAGGAGGATTATAACGACGACTATAATATTAACAACCTTATTAATAGTAGCTATATCCTACTAGATATATAAGAAGTCCCCCACGATTTAGCTGCCCTATTAGAGCAACTGCGCAAAGAGGAAATAGCAGGCTAGACGACGGACGTCGTAGTTATAGCGAGAAGCCTGCTAGCGATCTCCCTAACTGCTTTAGTTATAGACTCTACTATATACTATGTTAATAATATAGTGAATTTCATAAGTCTTATTGCAATTCCCCTAGCGAATAACATATAGGTATTACTTAAGAAAAACCAAATTATTAATACCTAGGTAAAACTAGTAAAATAAATAATACTAGCTAAACGGATATATCTCTACCTTAATATAAAAAGTAATAATATAGCAGGCCTAGAGGAAGTCTATATTAATATAAGCGCCTTAATAACTCTAGTTAATAGGAATTAGGTGCTACGCTTTATGCGGAATCCTACGTTTTAAACGATAGAACTATAGAGGATAAATATAGTAGACTTAACCTTTTAAGTAATAGAGCAGGTTATATTCGACTTCTATATCCTAGGTATTATTAGCAACGTGGAGATTAATAGCTATATTATCGTTATAGCTAGAGTTATAAATACCCTTAGAGCGAATCTTCTATTAGGAATACCGTTCTATAAAGATCACAAGCTAGTTATAGACTTTAATAAGGGTATAGTTAAGTTCTGCTTAGTATATAGAATATAGTATCTAGTCTAGTTTAAGAGATAGCATTTAGTAACTAGACGAGTTAATAACGCCTATACTATAGTTATTCCCCTGCAGAGCGATATATTCGTTATTACTAGCTTTATTAACCTCCCTAAGTTAAGCTAGCAAGGCTCTAATACTTAGCAGTTTTAATCTAGTTATATAGGCGTAGTTAATATAATAGTTATAGCAGATAACTCTAAGCTCATCCTTATGCAAAATATAATAGATAGGCTAATAATAATCCTAAGAGGATAGTAGCTAGGCTATATTATTCTAATAGAAATAGAGGAGACTACTAACCTTATTAACTATATAGATATTATCACCCTTATAAGAAGAGAATCAAACTCGTGCTAGTTTTCGTAATATGAATTCAATAGGGCTATAAGTAATATAGTAGCTAGCGCGTAGTTTATAACCCCGCTTGCTAAATCTAGCCTAGGACTGCCTTATCGAGCGGATAATATTCTATCTTATAGAATATCTAAGCTAAAAGATATCCTAGTTATATATAGCAAAGATAGAGTTAAGATCTATAATTAGGATATAGTCTTTGCTAGTAGACTTAAGGAAATCCTCAATAACTAAGACGTCTACTGCAATAAGGGGATTATACCTATGCCGGATAACTAATATATGCATATTAAGCTCGTTAAAGGGTAGCAAAACTAGAAGGCTATAATAAAGCCTTACCTCCTTAGCGCTAAAGACCTCGAAGTTATTAAGAATATCTATAGCAAGATATATACTAATAGTAAGATAGTATAGGGTAATAGGCTAATCCTAGTCGTCTATCCGCTCTTTATTATATAGCAAGTAGTTAATAGTATAAAAAAAGGCAGGGTCGTTATTAACCTTTACCCTCTTAACTAAATCACTATCCCGGATATATACCCGCTTTCTAACTAAGATAATATAATAGATACCCTTAGAGGGAAGAAACGCATAATAATATTTAATACTACTAGGTTCTTCTACTAACTACTAATCTACTCGAGATATTATAATAGGATAGTAGTAATAAGTCCCCGCGGTATTAAGGTTTCTAACGTTATCCTCATAGGATTTAAAAACTCGCTAGCCTACGCCTAGCGTTTTATAGACCGCCTCCTATATAACTACTAGCACTTTGCTCGAGCATATATCGATAATATTATTATTTTTATTAATAATAACGAGGACTATCTCTAGCACGTCGATATTATTCTCAAGCTCTTTAAGAATAACTACCTTTATATTAGACCTAAGAAGTCCTTCGCAGGGTTTCCTAAAGTAAGACTCCTTAGCTATATTATAAATACTAATAGTATTAAACAAATAGAGGATAAGATCGCAGCCTTTAAGAACCTCCGCTTCCCGAAAACTCTCTATAATATCGAGAGATACCTCGGAATAGCTAGATAGCTATGATATAATATACCTTAGTATAATATTATTATAACGCTGCTATAGGATAGAAAGACCCGTCTTATTATAAAACTCTATAATAAGAATATGCTTCCTAATAGTCTATTAAAGGTAGTTTAAATAAAGAGGGTCTAAAAGGTATTATTCGAGCTAATACTAAGCGAGCAAGAGGCGTAGAATACCCTCTAGGAGAATCTCTATAACTAGGTTATAAGATATTATTATAACCCGAATAAGCCTATATTTTTCAAGATTAATACTTATAAAGGCAGCTTTAGGCTTATAGTATTCTAACTAAGCATCCTATAGAATAGTATTAATATACCTAGTAAAGATATCGCGCAAATCCACGTCTAACTAGTGCTTTTTCTATCTAAAGTTATATTACCCTTAGAAAAGCGATACTTCGCTATAAAAGCAGAGGTAGTAGTAGTAGTATAAGCTATAAAAAAGCTCCGCAAGCTCGTGCAATTAAATAAGCACCTTATATAAATTCTTATAGATCATATAGCTATATAGGGAATTCTTATATATACCTCGCTACGAACTATAGACCTTAATAAGGCTAATTTATAGCTCGCGAGCGCTGCGAACTACCTATTGCAATTTAACCTCAATATTACCTATATACTAGGGAAGCTTAATATCATCCCCGATGCCCTCTCGCGCCTGCTGTTGCTTATAGCCTCAGGATAAGCTAATAGGTTTGAGGATAGCGACGTTCTCACGGAAATAACCTATAGCAACGACGATAACAATATAGGATTTATAAGTATAGTTAACTAGTTAGCTGAGAAGTTATAAGCCTACGGAGCAATAGGAGAGATAACTATAAGTATTTCGGAGGACTTTATCGCTAAGATTATAGATAATTATACTAATAACACGAGGTATAGCAAAATTTTCAAATAACTCCGATCCTAGTAGAAGGAACCGAGTAAGTAGTAGTTACTATTTAACGCTACTACTAAGGAAAATAGCGCTAGAGCTACTAGGAGAGCCCTAAAATGCTATTAAATAACTCTTTAGAGCTTATTACTAGAAGGGCTTATCCTTTATATAGCTACTAATAGCACCTAGAGACTCTATATCCTGCGTAAGTTAATACCTGTAATTCTCTACCTTAGTTATAACGAAAAATACTACTTTAGTGCGGACCGTATAATAATAGAAATATCGACTTTTTAGTTTCGCAATAAGAAGTTGCTTATATAATAATATATCGCCTATTATAACTAGTATAAAGAGAACTAAATCAACTACTAAAGGCTACTAGGGTAGCTATAACCTATCTCTATTATAGATATCCCTTATAATACTATTACTATAGACTTCGTTACCGATATACCTAAGGTGCTATCCCACGGAAGTCCCTACGCCCTACTAGGTTTCCCGGAGTTAGATATATTAGTAATAATAATATATAAATTCTTAAAAAAGATAATCCTTCTTATAGGATATTTAACTTATAGAGCAAAAGAATAAGTAATAGTCCTACTCTATGTATTTTTCCTCTTAGACTAGGGAATTCCACGTTATATTATTAGTAACTAGGATCCTAAGTTTATCTCTATAGTATAGCATGCGATATTTAATACCCTTAATATCAGGCTCCTCCTCTTAATAATATACTACCCCTAGGCGGATAGGTAGAGCGAAAGAATAAACTAGACTACTAAGATTGTAATATAGTTCTATATATCTAAATCCCCTAATATCCTATAGACTAATATACTACCTACCCTATAGTATAATCTTAATAACTCCCTATCTATTATAATCGGACGATCGCTAAACGAGGTTATGCTTAGATTCAAGCTACGAAATATTCTTAATATAATCGTACAAACGAGCGCTCTAACTAAGAGCCTTACTATCCTCAGGGAGATATATTAGAAGGAGGTACTACTACTTATTAATATAGTAAATACCTCGCATAAAGAGAGATATAATAACTACTATACTAATATAACTTTTAATAAAGGGGATAAAGTCTAGATATAACTTAGCAAAGGATTCTACTTACTAGGATAATATAATAGCAAATAGATCTCTAGATAGATAGGACCCTTCTGAATTAAGCATATTATTAATCCTCTCGCCTATAAGGTAGATATTCCTAAGCACTAGCAGGTTTACCTAATCCTCTCTATAGCCTAGCTATATAAGCTAGCCTAGGGAGAAGACCCGTTTAACTACGAGACTCTACTACTAAAGCTTATTAAGGTTAATAGTAATAAGGAGTAGGAACTTAACTATATTATTAAATAAAGAGTCTTATAGAGGAGTTATAAACCTATTATTAAATACCTCGTCTAATAGAAAGGCTTTATAGTAAAAGATAATACCTAGGAATAAAGAGACTCCCTATTACCTAATATAAACGATCTCGTTAATAAGTATAATACTAAATTCCCCCTTAACTAGGATACTAAAAGAGCTATAAGAAGGCGCGCACCTTATATATAACTAAATAGTTTTCCTATCCTTTTAATAGGATAAATATATATACCCTAAATTAATATTAGGATTATAAATTTTCCCTTTATTATTACTATTTTTTACTATTAACTACTCTTCCCTCGATCTCTCTATCTTATATCGAAATAAATAAGAAGGAGCGGAAGGTACTAACTTTTATACGCCTTCCTTACTAACCCTTATTATAAAAAAAAATTTTTTTTTCTTCCTCTCCTTCTATACCTTCCTTCTATTTACTATACCTGCCTACTTTTATTTAGGCATGCTTATACTTTTTATTTATTTATTTCTCTTATATATGCTAATTATTACCCGATAGACCTCTTATAATAAGCAATAATATTATCCTAACCCGCTAAATATAGCCTCCTAAACGCTAGCCTAACTAATACTATTGCAATAATAGCTTCTAAAGGCAAGGAAGTTACTAATAACTATAAGGTCCCGTCTTCTCACCTATCTAATAATAGTAGTAGCTAAGACGAGGGTACTAACCCCTAGAACGACGAGGTGCTTAACCCTATCTCCCTATGCTAAGGTAGTAATAACTAAGGTAGTAATAACTAAGTTAGTAATAACTAAGTTAGTAACTATAGTATTAACCTTAGCACTCTAGTTAAGACTTATAAGTCCGCTGCTAAGAAGAAGAAGTCCCATAAGGACCGCAAGAAGGGCAAATAGGCAGCTAAGAAGAACTTCTTCGCTATAGATACTAAGACCTAATATGAGGAGGTTATTAATAATAATACTAATAATATTTAGAATAATAATACCCAGGCTACTAAGCTAGTCCGCGTTATTACTAGCACTACTACTAATATCGAGGAGACCACCCTAGCTAAAACTATAGCTACTACTCCTTATAAGACTCCTAAGAAGGGCTGCCCTAGCCCTATAGCCTAGCGCTAGCAGATCGACGAGGCAAAGGCTTATATTAATAACACCTTTTTATACTACCCTAATACTATCTTTATCGAGGAGATCGAGAAAATCCTTAATAATATCGAGCCTTCTGAGAATATATCTTCTAACCTCTATATTAGATATATCTAGGATACCCTTAAGTAAGTATATAATATATATATTAATAATAATACCTATAGCAAGCTTCTCCCTAGTTATACCTAGGTCCTCGCTATATACTTTTATAATACCTATAGTTATACTAATAGAATTATTACTAGTAACCTTATTATAATAAACCGTATCAACCTCCTTTCTATCGCCCCGCTCGTTAATATTAGTAATATTACTACTATAGACCTATTAGCCCGTAAGGATGCTAAAAATGCAAAAGACCTCGCTAATAAGGCTAAGGGTAATATTAATACTATTATTAATAGTATCTAATAGGAAATCCTTCCTCGCTTTAATACTATAGAGACTAATATAGCTAATATAAATACTATTAATATTAATGCTATTAGTAAGCATCTTGCTAAACTTAAGAATAATAGCATATCTAAGCAAGTAGTTACTAATAAGATTTATATAGCTATTAATATAGTTAAGACTAAGGAGATCGTAAGCCTTTGCGCTAAGATCGCAAACCTCTATACTATAATCGAGGGTCTCTAGCATACTAGTAATAAGTAACTTACGCTAAGCGATACTAGTAATAATAGTGCTACTAAGCGCTAGCAGATATCTAAGTTCGATATACTCCTCTACTAGTATAACGACTAATTAATAACGCTATAGTAATTTCTAGCGATTAGGATATAAAGAGGGAGAGAAGGGAATATTAAGCATATATATCCTAGATCGATAGAGATAGTAATTAGGATAATTGCTTTTTAAAAAGGGGGTATATATTATACGCCTTTTAGTAATATAGTTAGCTATTATATAGTATTCTATATAACTATAGTTAGGCTTAACGCCTATCCTTTAAGTAGGAGACTTCTAGCAGATAAGCTTAGAAGGCTCGGCTATTATAGAATATATTATAATATACTTATAATTACCTATTACACTATTTATTATTCTTTATACTTATATTGCTCTTTTCCTTATTTTATTCGCAGTCTTAGCAACCCCTATTATAGCCCTAGGCTAATAGGAAGACTATAATATCTAGTAGTATAACTTATTCTTTTTCCTTATCTAAGACCTCCCTTATATTATAAAAACTTATAATAAGATAGAGGACTTAGACTTAACCTCAAAACCCCCTCCTAAAAGTATTTATATATTAAAAAGAAGGAAGTTAAAGAAGTTAAAGAGATAGAGGTCTTAACTATTAACTTATATAGCTAACTATTCGAGTTTAATATTAAATTAGTATAATAATC
>JAOQIF010001300.1:4737-21281 GCA_026260285.1 Colletotrichum sansevieriae
TTGGCGAAAAAAAAAAAAAAATAACAATACCGATAGAAGGGGGCTTTTTTTTTTTTTTTTTTTTTTTTTTTTTTTTGGTCCCTTTTAGCGAGTTAGCTTGTGGCCTGGGCTTCTAATAGTTTTTATGTGGAAAAAACATAGAAGGAACGGGTGAGGAGGACGCGAGAGAAAGCAGGTTTGCTTTGCTCTTTCCTCTCCTTGCGTGTTCAGCTTGGCCAAATCAGGCAGTCGCAGCAACAAGTCCAGCCAAGAATAAGGAAAGGGCCTTTACATAGGTTGCTACTTGGGAGATATGTTCACAACTGCCATCTCAATTATTATCATCTCCATAGGCAATTCATAGGCCGGGTAATTATTCACTGCAATATCAAGGAAGGTTATGGGATTTTTAAACTAGTTTCCATGTTTATCAAGTCCCCAAAACATGGCAATAGTCCTTGGGTATCTTAAAGGTCTCTGGTGTTCTGTGATTTTGAGTATTGTGGCCTTTCGCTTTTTTATGTTACTAAAAGAAGACAAGAGAAAGCGGAGGAGTGTCACGAGCCTGGATGAGATCGGACTTACCGGACTACTCTATAGGGGTCTGTAGAAGGAGGATACCAGGTGGCGCCTCGGATAACAGGCTATACTAGGAGTCTATAGAAGGGGAATACTAGTAGCGCCCCGGGTAATAAGCTATCCTAGGGAAGTCTATAGGTAGGGGGCACTAGGTAGCTCCTTATATAAGTCCTCTAATCCTTATGCACCCTTATATAATAGACTAGAGGGTTAGAGAAGAATAAACGTTACGACTTTATACCTATCTATACTAACTCTTTTACTCTATACTATACCCCCTTTATAATATGTTCTTCTCTCTAACCTATGCTAATAGGGGTATAGACCGTTAGAGCAGTACTATATATAATAATAATACCTACCCATAGGTCTACTAGGGAGGCAAGATCCCCTGCTAGATAGGAGCTACTAAATAGCTAAACTCAGGATAAGATACCTATCAATCGGAATAACGAAGAGAGCACTAGTAAAGAACTAGTTAATTAATTAATAGAGGCTGAATTAGAGAGTCGACTGGAGCGTAAACGAGAATATCTTAAGGCCTTAAGGGCTAGCTGACTATTAATTCTAATAGATAACCCTACTACCTACTAGGTAGTTATTAGCAGGAACCCCGAGGCGAAGAAGCACTAGTTAGAACTTTAGGGGAAGCACCTCCCGATACTTATATACTCTGGATTTGCTAATAATATAGACTTCTATATAGAGGTAGTAAGATAGGTACTCATAGGTACTAACCCGGTTAGAAGCTAATAGCCTCTATTCGAACACTAATAAGTATGAATCTATAAGTATAACGAAAGAGGACCCTATTATTTTCGCTACCTATCTAGGATCTAATAGGTAATTAATAGGGGATAAGCGGATAAGCTCTAGAGCGATAAAACTACCGAATCTATAATATTTTTGCACCTATATAATTAGAGCCTTTTTTTTTTAGCTTAGCCGTCTTACTACGAGAAATCCCAATTAATGACGATAATATCTACACAGTAGACTATATCGTTACCTATAGGGGCTCTAGATAGAACCGAACCGCAACATAACGTATCCATCGATTTACGAAACGACTACGAAGCCTAATTACAAGCAGAAATATCACAATCCCCATATAATTCAACGGGTAACTAGTAGGTAGTTAGAAACAAGGCACGCTAGCCGGGTATTTCAATTCACTAGCCCGAAGGCCCCCTAAACGAGGCAAAAACTGAAAATTATACCCGAAGGCTATAACGAGATGGAAAAAATGAAAACGAGGCCCGGAGGTAACCATATATACCTAGAGCTTATCAGCAGCCTACCAGGGGCGCTCCCGAAATTTTATGAAATTTTGAATCCCCTAGGCGCTAGCGCCTATCTTATTAGAGCTATTATCCTCGCTACCTAA
The DNA here is from genome assembly GCA_026260285.1 of Colletotrichum sansevieriae. Taxonomy (NCBI): domain Eukaryota; kingdom Fungi; phylum Ascomycota; class Sordariomycetes; order Glomerellales; family Glomerellaceae; genus Colletotrichum; species Colletotrichum sansevieriae. The sequence goes on from JAOQIF010001300.1 coordinate 6,683, forward strand.
GTTAGTAGCAATAACTTCGTAGTTCTGAAAAATATTAGAATATCGACTAGATAAGCACTAGTAAGGTACTAGCAAGGCTTATATAGACTTATGACTTTATTATAAGAGTCTAGCAACTCCTGGGCGCGCATAGCTTATAACTCTTATACCTTAGCTTAATGCTTAGTAAACCGCTCTATCTCTAAATAGTAATAGCAGAGCTCCTCATACTACTTATATAATAGTTTAGTCTGCTTCTCCGCCTCCTTAGAGAGGTACTACTAGTAGGTAGTAGCCTCCTCTAAAGCAGCTATCTAGTAGTCCTCTATCTCTATAGAGATCTTAGCCTCCTCCGCCTTATGCTTCTTAGGCGTAATATTAGTATCGTTTTTCTTAGCCTAGAGGGCCTTTTTAACTATAAGCTAAGTAGCGAGGATCTCCTCCTAAGTATAATTAGATACTAGCAACGAAGTACTAGAGAGGCACTAGAGAGGTACTAGGTAACCTACCTTATTCTTAGTATACTAGGCCCGAATATTAGGCTTAGAACTACCCTTATCTATAAGGCGCTTTAGCTTATTAGTAGTACTTATTATATAATAGGTAGGCTATAGAGAGTTAGCAGCTAAGGACTAGAAAATAATATATAAAACTTATATTAATATAAGCCTTTTTATTACTTATTTTAGTATAATACTTATATTTAGTTAAGGCGTCTAAAATTATATAAATTAGTAACGAATTCCGAAGCGAAACTAGCGAAGTATTAGATAAGTACTAGCTAGGGAATAGATATTTACTATTACTCTCGAAATAGATAATTAAGCTTGCGAGGAGTTTGATTTTAGGGATATCGCCCTTAGGGGGCTCCTACTTCGCTTATGCTAGGAGATAGTAGCAGCAGGAGCACCCCCGGAGCTCACCCGCTATAGGGATATAGGAGGCATCTAGCGTACTAGCGGGGAAGGGAGTAGCGTCGTTAGCAATAGAAGATATAATAATAGATTTATTATATAATAATTAAGATAGAACGATAAGGGAGCAGGAGACTAATAGCAACTTATTAGTATTATAATCTAAAGAAGTAAGAGGAAGGATTTTAGTAGGGCGAAATTTCGAATAATATTTATACTTTTTAACTCGATACTAAAGTTAGCTTTTTATATAGCTAAAACGAAGAAAATCCCTAGATTATTATATTATTCGCCTTTATTTAACCCTATTATATATAGGGAGGCATTAGATAACTACTAGGTAATAACTAGCAAACCCCTATATAATAATAATAACCTCTTTCACCCCTAGAGGGAGAATATTTTTATTACCCCTATAAAGCTACTAAAAATATAATAACGAGCAGAAAATATAATAATTCAGAGGGCGAATTTAAAGTAATAAAAACGACCCTGAATAATAATACGTTTTAGCGCAATCCTACGAAGGAAGGAATAACCCTTGCAAGGGAGTATAGCTATAAGTATCCGGATAACTACTAGGTAGCCCTAGACCTTTTAGATAGAGAGCTATAAGAGTGGCTAGGGTAGGGGATAGGTGCTTTATTACTAGCTAACTGCTCCTCTGAGCGCTTCTGATCACTTTTCTTTTTAGATAGAGAGCTATGAGAGTAGCTAGGGTAGGGGATAGGTGCCTCACTACTAGCTAACTGCTCCTCTAAGCGCTTCTAATCACTTTTCTTTTTATATAGAAAGCTATAAGAGTAGCTAGGGTAGGGGATAGGTACCTCACTACTAGCTAACTACTCCTCTGAGCTTCTCTGAACTATTTATATAGAAAGCTATGAGAGTAGCTAGGGTAGGGGATAGGTGCCTTACTACTAGCTAACTACTCCTCTAAGCTTCTCTAAACTATATATATAGATAGAGAGCTATAAGAGTAGCTAGGGTAGAGGATAGATGCCTTACTACTAGCTAACTACTCTTCTAAGCGCTTCTAATTACTTTTCTTTTTATATAGAAAGCTATAAGAGTAGCTAGGGTAGGGGATAGGTACCTCACTACTAGCTAACTGCTCCTCTGAGCTTCTCTAACCTATAAAATCCCTTAATACTTAGGTATAAAGCTATAAGAGTAGCTAGGGTAGAGGATAACGTGCCCTACTACTAGCTAACTACTCCTCTAAGCTACCTAGCTATTTAAAGAAGAGTTATATAGCTAGACCTAGGGATGCTGAATTCTAGACCTATAGGAACTATAAACTAGGAAGGCTTATAAGAAGTAACTAGGTAGGTACTAGGTACCCTCTAGATAACTATAGAGTAGCCTAGTCTAAGGATAGACTAGTTTAGAGAGGGGGGATCGTATCACGAGCCTAGATGAGATCGGACTTACTAGACTACTCTATAGGGGTCTATAGAAGGAGGATACTAGGTAGCGCCTCGGATAACGGGCTATACTAGGAGTCTGTAGAAGGGGAATACTAATAGCACCCTAGGTAATAGGCTATCCTAGGGAAGTCTATAGGTAGGGGGTACTAGGTAGCTCCCTATATAAGTCCTCTAATCCTTATATACCTTTATATAATAGACTAGAGGGTTAGAGAAGAATAAACGTTACGACTTTGCACCTATTTATACTGACTCTTTCACTCTGCACCATACCCCCTTTGTGACAAGGAGCAAGAGGTAAGGTTAGATTTACTTCACTTATGTTTACTTTTTACTTCCTTCACCTCCAGACAATTCATATGGGTTAACTTCTACACACACAACATCAACAGTTGGCTGAGTTCTGGCGAAGGTACTTTTGGATGGCTGTCATTTCCTTTCTTCAACCATAATTGCGAGTAGCTCATGGGTATCCTGTCCCGTTCCAAGGTAAGCAAATAGGTCCTAAACGCCCGGCTCAGTGCTGCATTCTTTCCGCCCTACTCAATCCATTCCTTCTCATGCAATCCAGCAGCTAGCCCAACGACCCAGCTCTTTGCTTCCACAAATTCGCTCCATATCATCCTCCCTCAGCGCAAGCAAAACATCCCAAGGCGCGTCTCCTCTCGTCATGCCGCGTCGCTGCATAATATTCATCGATCCGTCGTTCGCAGACCACGTCTTACGCACGAAGTCCGCCTTTCCACCGGTACCGGGAATTCTGAAGTCGATATCGGCGCCCATGTGATACCAGACGCTGCAGCCCAAACCGGCGTGGTCCGGTCGGTTCGCCTTGCGGAAGGCTGCTCCTTCCATGGCGGGGTCCTTGAGAGATGCGGCGAGAGCTATGCGAGAAGGGATATAATTGGGCTCTCTCGCATTGTTGACCGCTCCTCGGATCAACCAAGCTGCCTCGAAGATGGCAGGGAGGGAGTCATTGGGGAATACGCCCGTGTTGTCGAGTTGGATGAGGTCGCCGACGCTCGTAGATGCAGCAGTCTGGGTATAGATGTTGCCCCAGGCTGTTGGAGAAAATGATGGCGAGAGGTAGGGCCGGGCGTCAACAGTTAAAGTGAAGTTTGACTTGTCGGAAGATGACAGGTGGGCATAACGCGCCCTGGTGACATGCACCCAAATCATGGCTGAGAGCGTGTCTGTGCTGGTGACAAAGGCCTTGCTGCCGTATTGCTCCTTGATATAGGCGTCAGCTTGTGCCTTCGTGTTCTGGACAATCAGGTTGTCAAACTTGAACATCTTGCAGACAGCTTGCGGAGGCTTTTGGGTATTTGAGAGGCTACCCTTTGTGCTCTTTGTGAAATCGTACTCCAAGAACTTAGCGTCTTTAATGTTTGAGTTCTCATAAACGTCCATAGTAGGTCGTTCTTTGAGCTCTGTGAGCCACCTGGGACTTTCTGGTGAACTTTTAGATAATCCTGCGCCATCGACCTGGGATAGAATTTGCCCACTGCTCATGTCAGTAATAATGCTGGCAAAGTATTCCAGGAATGTTTTGATGAATCCGCCGTCCATGATGCCATGGTGCGTCGAAAAGCATAGGAAGAGCCCGCCATCCATCTCAGTAATCTTGAGAGTCACAGGCGGGCAGCTTTCTCCTGGTCTTGGGTGGCTAGGGGAATGCGACAGCCTATCCTTGTCCATGGCCGAAGGAGGCATGCTGCGCGCGACGAGCTCCCGATACGTGCAACCTCCGAGCTTGTCGACCATCTGGCAGTTGAAAATGTCGGACCTTCGAGCCGGATCCAGGGCCCGGGGTTCAAGTGTGTAAGCGAGTTCAAGACGACTCTTGTCTTGGGAAGCAGGTCGAATTTGGCCAGCGAGGAACGGCCAGCGGATAAGCGCCTCGTGAAAGCACTCTACGAGATGGTCTCGAGCGGCCAGAGAGTCGTAGTCATCCTGGGCGTTGAATGCAAATATCGTGCGGACGTAAATCCGAGGCGCAATTTGATCCAGGGGAGAGAGAGGCAGATAATGTTCAGGAAATCGGCCCATGGTGCCTGAGGGAATCGTGGCACTGGCAGGTGTCCTGTGCCCGGAGTAGAAGATGAGAGGTGCCGGGATCCTGGGAGAGTCGTAGGACCGGGGAGAATCTCGAAAGACTTTGGGCGGGAGGTAATTCTGCAGCGTGAAGGAGGTAAAGTCGGGCGGGAAGTTTTGGTCGCGCAGCTTTTGTGCTGCCTTCTCACCCGACGTGAATGTGAGGTGAAGCCGGCCATCTCGACGGTGAATGATGAGGGCGGGTGCGCATCGCCCCTGGAGGAGGTCGCGTCGACTCGAGGTCACAGTCACCACCGGGTTCGTCCTGTCTTTGGGCCTGCCGATTCCTAGATGTCGGACTCGATTCAGTAGCACTCGGCTGACGGACGCCGACCGCGGAATGCGTAAAAACGACCGAGAAGATGTTCGTGGAAGCTTGACGAAGGGTGAATGACGAGATTCGGCTTGGAGGTAGTCGATGTCCGCTCGCTCAAAGCCGACCGGGGTCGACGATCTGCTGCAAATGATTTCCATGGTGACTGCGGTGACGGTGATCCAGACAAGTATTCGTGTAGTTGATGTTGTATCTAGCTTGCTTCACCTGTGATCGTCTACGGCAGCTTCTGTGGAAATTTTGTCGACCGGGAAAAGAACTTTGCGGTGGAAGAAGAAAACATCGCGGCATCATATGGACTTCGTATATGCTATCTCCAGAAGCTGATACTTTCACAGTTAAGCGGGTGAGCTTTGTTGAAACCATCTTCGGCTCGCACGCCCTATCGGAGACTTATGCCATATTGGTAACCAATGAACTGAAGGATCTTCTTCCTTAATATCCCCGGGAGTAGAATCCATGGGCACTGTTTAAGTGACTACGAAACTGCTGTATGACTAGCATGTCCTCAAAGGGTTCGAATAACCGTGGTCCATAGAAAGGTTATCGAGAATCAAATGGGTCTCACACATTTTAAACTTTCACGAGGCGACAGCTGAACCTTCAAAGTGAGGCAGTCCTTCGCTACATGTGCCCAAATATATGTCCGCAAACAGATGCGCTGAGTACCTTTTCGAGCAGATGTCATGTTTTGGCGTGTAGCTGCCCTTCGATCGTCATTAACAGAATTTAGATTGTAGGTCAGGGTTCAAGGTGGGTGTGTCATCATAACTGAATGACTAGACCAGCTAAGCAAATAACCAGATGCATCTATGTTGAAGGTCTCTTTACAAAAGCACACATGTATTCGTTAGATCTCGAGACAATAATTGAAAACAATGAAGATGCCAGTGATGTGACGTAAGCGGTTTACGAGACGAACGAGAGGGTGACAGTCAAAATGAAGGACGTTGAAAATGAGGAAACGATCGTGCTTTCTATTGTTGACATGGTGATTCTCAAACACACCTGCGATACACTGAACATGGAGTACAGGATGTTGGGGATTGCGGTCGGCAACGAAAGTCATTCGGCTGTGCCATTTCTTCGCTCGAGAGACTAGCTGATTCTTGTCATGACTCCACCGTCGAAAAGTCCATTCATCTATTTGCCCAAGCTTTCAAAAGACTTCTCGTCTTGCATGTACATTCTGTTGGGGACGGTGTTCTTCGCGAGGTACGGCAGCTCGGCGGTGTTGAAGACGGGGCGCGAGAAGCGGTTGTAGGCGATGAAGGTGTCGCGGTCGCCGACAGTCGCGTTCTTGGGCGTCGGGACGTGTACGGAGAAACGACGGAGCTCGACCGCGTCCTCCTGGATGGGCTTGACTCCAGCGTACTTGTAGATCAGGTTGAGGCCGGGAATTGACAGACCGTGGAACACGATCGAGAATAGCACCAGCCAGTAGACAACCGGAATCATGACTCGGACCAGGTTCGTCTCCTCTTCGTCACCCTCTCCGAGCTCGGGGAAGAGATGGCGGGTGTGCTCGACGTAGAAGACGGCTCCGGCACCGATGGGTCCAAAATAGCCCATGAAGAGGGCCTCCTTCCAGCTTTTGCACACCTTGGGCATGAGCTTGTAGCACATCAGGATGGCGGGGATGCGGCGGAAAGCCATGACGAGGAATCCGAGGGCGAAGAGGCGGGGGTAAGTGAGGCCGGTGATGTCGGGCTGGTTGAACTGGTCCCAGGGCATGATGGTGCCGATGTACATGAAGCCGCCGAAGTTAAGGAGGACATCGACGCAAGAGTTGACCTCGTCGTGGCGCTTCTCCGTCTCGGCGAGGAACTCTCCATCCCAGTTCATAGCGTTACCGGCGACGAAGCAAGCGAGGAGGTCGTCAGTGCCGAGCATTCCGCAGATACCAACAAGCCACAGCTATTTGGGATTTGATTAGCTCCTTGTTCATGAATCTCTCGTCCCAGGAGACTTACTCCGATAGCGGTCGGGTAGAGAAGGTAGCTCTCGGAGTCGACCCACTGCTTGCGCAGGGCGAACTTCAAGGCCTTGCCGGAGGCGAAGCCGACGACGACACCAATGGCGACAGACATCAAGACGATGTAGAGCCAGGTCTCAACGAACCAGTTGGTGAGGGCAACACCAACACCACCACCGAGACGGCCCACACCATGTTCCTCGCGCATGAGGAGTCGAACAGCCCTCTCGGCAATGGAGGCAGTGCCCTCGCGGTTCTCACCAGCACCGGGGATGTCGGCATGGCGGATCAGATACACCTGGACGTCTGTTAACTGGCTGCCATGTCATACTCCAATCCGATGGGGGCTCGTGCTTACGGCGAGCATCAGAAAAGGGAACCCGAAGCCATCATTTGCACCTGTATAAAAAGAATTAACGGTAGGACGCGATATGAGACTCAAGAGTTTGTCGTACCGGCTTCCGAGGAGATGATCTCACGAAGATCGCGAGCGACGAACTTGTCGGCGAAGGGTCCCTTGGCAATGGCTTGAGAGAGGATGGGGTCGGTGCAGGTGACGCAAGAACTGATGACGAGGGCGGCCAACAAGGTGATCTTGGGCACCGTGGCAAGCATACAGACCGTGGTGCTAAGCCACATGATGGTCATGATGGGAAGCAAACACAAGGCCATCTCCTTCCATCGCAGTTGTTGATACTTGGCGGGCAACTGGTAGCCTGCAATGACTAGTTGGACACCAATCATGACGCGAGCAAGGCCCTGTAGAGCGGTGAAGGTCAGACGTGGTCAGGTATTACTAGAGGGCAGATAGGGTGCCACAAACCAGGGTGATGGCGTTGGTCTGGCCTTCCGTTGCAGAGCCCCATCGCTCACTGTCGAGGAATTTGGCCGCTAAGGGTCCGAGAAGGATTCCGATGAGAACGGCAGGCACTGATAAGAATCAATAAAGATAATCTTCACAAAGGATCATGAAGGAGGGTAGAGGGGACGTACATGCTTCACCCAAGTACCACTTGCACTTGATCTTCACTGAGATGATGCCGTAGAGCAAGGTGAACAGGCCTAGCAGTGGTTAGAGAACGCAGGAAACTCGAACGACTTTTCCATGCAGGCTCCTACCAAGCACGCCGAGAACAATGTTCAGCTCGCTAACGTCGAGGGTCGGCATATTGATGGTTGGGTTTACGGGTGGTGGGTGGTCTTGACCAGCAAGAATTCAACGCCTCTAATGCTAGTGTATCGCTTTGCAAGGGGAAAAACCAAAAAAAAACACCAACTGTAACAAGAGAAAGTGCGCAGTTAACGACGAGGAGAATGAAAAGGAAATAGATAAGGGAATGGACTGGACGCGGTTCTGGGCGGAAAAGGTTTACGGTAGGTCTCTTGAGGTTATTTAACTTGGTCCACAATGATTAGGATGTTCTTCAATAGTGGTAAGCTGTCCGGCGCTGAGACATGGCCCTCAGGGGCAGGGAGGGTGTCATTGGGCGTGGATCGCCCACCCGGTCGGATCCGTTGGCGTCGATAGACCTGCAGCGCTGCGTCGTCCGCAGGGGGCTATATCATCGACAGCCGCCCAGAGATTCACACGCTTGATCGAGTACCACACAGACTGGCGAGGAGTGTCTCGAGCTCGGCCGATCACGCATAGCGTAGTTGAGAAGAGGTAATACTGAACACAATGCCCAGCCTCTCGTGAGACGGCAGATGAGCGAGCAGGCGCCGCCACAGAACTGCCATTGGCGGTTTGGGGCGTCCCAAACACTTGTGTTGGCCCAACAAGCACTTTGAGGCTATCCGTTGTGCCGAATTTGTCGTTTAGGGCCTTCTTGCCAACCTGAACTAAGACTCAGCAAGCATCACAATGTCTCTGTGTTTATTTCTGGCGTTGACAATGTGTTCGGACAACATAGGACCGGTTCTCATTGACAGCCCGAGACACCCAATTTCAAGTGGAGGCTGGCACCGACTTTGTCCATACTAAAAAGGTGCGTACCGACGCGAGGAAAAAAAAAACCGAAAAAGACCGCATGAATAGCAGAGAGAAAATAGCATCCTTGATTTATCTCCTCGAGAAATCTCCAGTTCTCAAAGGTTACTAAAAGAAACCATCGTCGCCGTCACCGCCGAAATCGAGGTGGTGATGACTAGCGGAAGGTGTTGGAGGAAGGAAGAGAGAATGGGGGGAGAGGAGAATCCGGGTGGAAAACAGACAAAACATTGCGGGCTTCAGCTTCGCCAGCGGGAGGTAAAACGGCCAAGAGTAAGACCTCCGCCAAGTCGTCGTAGTGGCGATCGTCAGCGAGTAGACGCGTCCGTTGAGATTCCGCCAAGCGACCGAAGGCCGAGTCCCGCTGTTTCTTTCTCCCGCCAAGATATTAAGACACGAACCGCCAAGAGCTTCTAAAAAAAATCAACAGTGCTCACATTGTTTCGCCAAAGAGGAAAATCCCGGGCGGATCGTTCCGCGGACACTGGTTGTAGCAATCGTCACCGGTCATCGTCGCATGTCGTATCCGTAACAGAAGACAAGGCGGCTTCCCCGTGGGATAGATATCCCCGCCAAGGAATGAGGGAATTGCCAGTCGCCAAAAAGAGGAGAGATCGGTGGGGAAAGTCGGTGCCAAGAGGCCTTGCTAGTCAGCAATGCCACACATTAGTTGGGTCTCCAGAAATCAAGTTGAACGAACAGCCTTCCCTCATAAGGAGTGACGCGGTTGAGGTCCTCTGTGTTGCAGTCGTCATTGAATACCTCACGGTTCTGATTCGAGAATTTGGCTTGCGGTTCAGGCTTGACACGACGTTCTCGCCGTTTGGAAAGGGACCACGAGACGAAATCAAAGTAATTTCACAGGAAACAAAGAAATAAGAAGGAAAAAGAAAGAAAAAAGTTAGCAGTATGAAGGATGCATGAAGTCAAATGGCAAGTAGCATTCTAGACTTGCTTTGCAAATGTTCGGACGATTTACGATGGCTTTGTGTGGATGTTAGAGTAGCCGCGGCGAAATAAATTCCGCGACTACGGTTTCGAGAGCCGAAGGGCCCACATCCGCCGGGCATCCGGGGCGGGAAGGAGAGCGAGTGGGCCCGGGCATGATGGCGGCTTCCTGCAGCGGCGAGGAAACAGACAGGAAAAGTGGCATCCAGGAAGATGAGAATCTCGGACGAAATTAAGGGTTCATCGTCCGGAGTACAGTGATGAGACGAAGTTGGACAGCGCGATTCCGGTTCCCCCTAGTCGGTTTTACAGAGTGCCTCCTGTTTTGAGGTGTCCCAGCAGCACGCTTCCAGTATGAGTCAGAAGAATACGTAGGAAACGACTCTTGAACGCTAATTGGGAGAAGAAGGAAGTTTTTGGCAAGTTTGAACCCAGAATACCAGCAAAATTGGCCTTAGAAACGCTTGGAAGCTCTTTCTGGAGTCCACTTCCGGTTGCCACGCGCAACTTATCTCAACTCACGAAATCGCTAGCCAAAGTTTTTGTTTTCCACGGGGCTCCTAGCATTCAATAACAAACTCGCAGAAAACCCGAGACTCCTGAGTTTGCTCATAGAAGCGGTCCGAAATCTCCCCGCGAAAACCACCACTGTACATAGCACAGTCCATCATTTGCATCAGAAGGAATGGATCTAGCCCACCTCTCTCTCTCAATATCTGAGTCAGAACACGATGACATCTGATTCATAGTTGATAAGACTTCGAGTTGTTCTTCGACCGTCAGAAAAAGGTTCAATCTTGACGCATAGCGTTCTTGCCACAAAAAGAAGAGGGTTATGAAGACGATATGGCCCTAGTCCTCAGCGCTGCCGCAAGTGCAAACTATTCAACAAACAATATAAGTTAATCGATCAAAGTAATACTATTACCACTTCCTAATTAAGCAATCCCTCCTCCCTTAGAATTATTAAATACTTTGATATCTTATATACTAGCTAATAGGAGGCTATAGATCAGTCCCTGCCCTATTTATTTAGGCATACCTAGCTACTAAAACATATTACTATTACTAACCTCGCTATTATTATATATATTATTAAGGTTATTTGGAATACCCTTATTATACTAGATAAAGGCGTATTTTCTTAAAAACTTAATAATAGGAAGATAGGATTATAGCAATTCGAATAGTATATTTAATATTATAATTAGATATTAATTATAAAAGTTTTTTATTATTATATATTATACTTATTATTTACCCCTATTATCTTACTAAACTTCATAATATCTACTATTACTATTACCTCCTCCTCTACTACTAATATATATATAATCTTAGGCGCCCTGCCCTAGCAGATCTCTATATAGATCGAGGTAGCCCTTATTGCTATTATCCCTCTAAATCCCACGATTAATAACCTACCTATTATTATTATAAGTAGTAAGAGGTATATCCTCGAGTAATACTTAATATAGCAGAGAGGCTAGGGTTGATCTAGCTAGATTCGAGAGCCTAGCGACTTCCTTATTAAGGTTATTTAGGGCTAGGCTATAGCTTCCTATTAGAGTTACTAATAATATAATACTAGAGGGACCCCTAAGGTATTTAGTATTACTACTACCTCTGCTGCTTTAGAGTACTTAACTCGGTATATTATTATAAGCTTCCTACTTATATAAACTCTACTCTAATAAGGCTAAAATAGCTATTATATCTATAGGATCTCTACCCTCTTAAATAAGGATTCTAGTGCTAATATTCCCTCCTCTTCAATAGCCTTATTAGACCCTCTTCTATATAAGAGGGTATAGCATAATAATAGTAATATCCCTAAGGCTAAGATCTTAACTCTAAGGGATCTCTATATTACCTCTATTATCTCCGCTAACCTCCCTTTTGCCTACTTTGAGAATACTTTCCTCTAATAGATCCTATAATACTATAGTATAGAGGTTGCTAGAGAGGTCCTATAGAGTTATATATCTACTCGGGACTACCTCTATAACTTCTAGCAATATAAAGAGGCCCTCGTAAAGTTAGAGCTCTACTTAGTAATATCTAAAATATACCTTTTATTTAATTTATAGTTATCGCTTAATATCTATGCCTTTATAGGGGATATATATTATTTTATTAATATTACTAATATATTATAATTATACCTCCTAGGCTTCTCTTAGTACTATAGAGACTATAGTAGTAATAACCTCTCGGAGACCCTCCTTAACGTCGTTAACTAATATAGGATATAGGACTAGATCGGAGTAACTATCTCTAATAATATAACTAATAATAATAACTACCTCCTTGCCTTCTATTAGGATATATCTCCTGAGATAACGAAGGAGGATATATAAGCCTAGCGTATAAGGTGCTATAGCTATATACTTAACCTCGCAGCCCGGGCCTTTTTATTTAATACTAATAAAGAGACTCTCGAGGCTAAATCTAATTACTACTAGCTTATTAAATAATATAATAATAATCTTAACCTCTAGTAGAGGCTTAGGCCTATTAGCTAGCTCTAGAATATTATTAAGTATATCCAGGCCTCTCTATAACGGACCGAATAATACTAGAAGGCTATAGCTAAGATTAATAGCAACTCTGCTAACTTCTAGATCTTCTCCGAGTTATCTTATAAGGCCTAGCTTATCCTAAATAATAATATTCGCTAGAATAATATATACCTTATAATTAAGAGAGCTATAAAGAAGAAGAACGAGATCTAGTCTTTTATATTATTAAATAATAATAATAATAATATTAAAAAGTATATCCTAGAAGCAGATCTACTATCTTCTAATAATTAGAAGGTTCTTATTAAGATAGGTATAATCCTAGAGCCCTTTTATTATTAGATAAAGAGGTATAAAGGCTAGGGGGTTAGTAATGAGTATAGTTAACTTTAGGAGGTTATAATAGGCTTAGAATACCTCCTTTCGCACCTTATCGACTAGAAGACTTATTATAACTCTACGATCTCTATTAATAATCCTTTTAAGGAGTTATAGCTATTATAAACCCGTTCAGGACGACCCCGATATAGTTAGTATAACTAACGAGCCCTCCCTAATTATATATACGAAGACTAGGTATCTCTAGCCTTATAGGTAGCCTCGCGATTCGACTATCTCAACAAGTAGTAGTAATCCTTCCTCTATAGTAGTATTAAGTAGTTATAGCAGAAGCTCTTTTACTACTATAATAAGTTAGGGGACTCTCTATTACTTTCTAGTATAATTATCCTCTATCTATTATTTAGGATCTCGTATTTATAAGATATATAGAGTAGTAACTACTAAGAGGGATAAGTTAAGAAGGCTTAGAATATGCTTATAGAGTATTTTAATAAGTAGTATTATTAGTATAGCGCAGAAGAGGATATCCCTAGCCCCGCTAGCCCTACTATTAATTATAAGGCTTAGGATAATAATAATACTTACTTCTAGCAGTAGGTTAATAGCTAGCGCTAGTAGACCCTACCCTAGATAGATAAGCTCGATCTATACCTCTATTAACCTCTAGAGAAGACCTCTAATCCTATCTAGTAGTAGTTAGACTATTTAGAAACCTTCCTAGCGCTCTCCCAGCTTATAATTAATATCTTCGCTATACTAGCAATAGTAGCTAAATATAAGAAGGCTTTTAATACTATAAAATTAATCCTTATGTTATAGAGGATAAGTATAAAGCTAGATATTATAGAGAAGCTCTAGCTATTAAAAAACTAGATCAAAAGGGGGGTTATACTACTAAATAATAGCTTTAGATAGCTAGGTATATTATAAATAGCTTTATTATATAGGTTACGTATTTTCATATAATAACTTGAATTAACTTATTTATAAGTTACCTAAGTAATCAAAAATACTAAAAAAAATCTCGTTAATAGCAAGTTTAGGGGTCAAAATTAACTTGATTGCACTTGCGGCAGCGCTGCTCGTCCTGGTCAGGGATAGTCAAACGCAGACATTCTTTACCTACACACCACCGGTCGGCTGCGTCCAATCCACGCGCGATCGGAGGGGCATTTTCTTCTTTATTTGTATATGATGAGGCAGCACTCTGCCTAGCCGGCTTTAAATTCAGGAACTTGGTTCTTGTTGGCTCCTGCCTGAAAGGTACAATGTTTCTGTTAGCAATATCAAAGTTGGCCAAGTGAAAACTTCGTCATGCAGGAGAGGCATCAGCATAATCTAACAGAGGTACATCGACTTTTTGTCGGCAAAATCCTCAGCAGAGAAGAGGGGTTGTCGACTACAAGTCTCATATAACGGAGCATCTATGGATGACCAAATATTCCAGCGACTTCTTATTTGAGTCGCATGTTGGCAGTGGACGACGCACTCACAAAAGCAAAATTGAAAGTTGAGGTTAGGTTCTAGCACGACCTGGTTTCGATCCAGGGACCTCTGGGTTATGAGCCCAGCGCTCTACCCCTGAGCTACCGTGCTTGTTGATTGTTGGAGGGCGTGAAGCACAATCAGACTAAGGAGGCGACAGTGGATCACGTTGTGACTCATTCGTGGGGTTAGGCGTTTGCTGACCCATCCCGTGATTGTGTGGCCGCTGCGAAGCATTAGGACAGAAATTATTTGCAACCCGTGGAAGAGCTAGAAAAAACTCTATTTGAGCCACTATGTTGCACTGCGTTTTAGAATTTGCTATAGGATGCTGTGAAAGGATCCAATGTTGCTGATGCTGACCTGTGGCGGAAAAGCTGCTTGCTTATGTTCCGCTAGATTGCGGTGATTGCGGACCAAGCGGCTCCTAGCGTCGTCCGGAAACCAGGATTCATCCCGGAGCAAGTGTCACAAAGGTAATATGGTGCAGAGTGAAAGAGTCAGTATAGATGGGTGCAAAGTCGTAACGTTCATTCTTCTCTAACCCTCCAGTCTACTGTGTGAGGGTGCGTGAGGATTAGAGGAC
>JAOQIF010001301.1:0-21221 GCA_026260285.1 Colletotrichum sansevieriae
GCTAGGTAGCTTAGAGGAGTAGTTAGCTAGTAGTAGGGTATATTATCCTCTACCCTAGCTACTCTTATAGCTCTATACCTAGGTATTAAGGGACTTTATAGGTTAGAGAAGCTTAGAGGAGCAGTTAGCTAATAGTAAGGTACCTATCCTCTACCCTAGCTACTCTTATAGCTCTCTATATAAATACTCAGAGGTATAAAGGGACTTCAGAACTCAGAGGAGCTCAGAGGAGCAGTTAGCTAGTAGTAGGGCACCTAGTCCTCTACCCTAGCTACTCTCATAGCTCTCTTCTGAAAAGTCATAGCTTAGAGGAGCAGTTAGCTAGTAGTAAGGCACCTATCCTCTACCCTAGCTACTCTTATAGCTTTCTATATGAAAAGAAAAGTGATTAGAAGCGCTTAGAGGAGTAGTTAGCTAGTAGTAGGGTATCTATCCTCTACCCTAGCTACTCTTATAGCTCTCTATCTAAAAGGTCTAGGGCTACCTAGTAGTTATCCGGATACCTATAGTTAAACTCCCTCGCGAGGGTTATTCCTTCCTCTATAGGATTGCGCTAAAATATATTATTATTTAGGCTCGTTTTTATTACTTTAAATTCGCCCTCTAAATTATTATATTTTCTACTCGTTATTATATTTTTAGTAGCTTTATAAGGGTAATAAAGATATTCTCCCTCTAGGGGTAAAAGTATTTATTATTATTATATAGGGGTTTGCTAGTTATTACTTAGTAGTTATCTAGTATCTCCCTATGCGTAGTAGGGTTAAATAAAGGCGAATAATATAATAATCTAGGGATTATCTTCGTTTTAGCTATATAAAAAGCTAACTTTAGTATTAAGTTAAAAAGTATAAATATTATTTGAAATTTCGCCCTGCTAAAATCCTTCCTCTTACTTCTTTAGATTATAATACTAATAAGTTGCTATTAGTCTCCCGCTCCCCTATCGTTCTATCTTAATTATTATATAACGAATCTATTATTATATCTTCTTTATCTATTAATACTACTCCCTTCCCTACTAGTATGCTAGATACCTCCTATATCCCTATAGCGGGTGAGCTCCGGGGGTGCTCCTGCTGCTGCTATCTCCTAGCGCAGGCGAAGTAGAAGCCTCCTAAGGGCGATATCCCTGAAATTAAGCTCTTTATAAGCTTAATTATCTATTTTAAGAGTAATAATAAGCACCTAGTCCTTAGCTAGTACTTATCTAATATCTTACTAGCTTTTAGCCTTAGAATTTATTACTAATTTATATAATTATAGATATTTTAACTAAATATAAGCATTATACTAAAATAGGTAATTAAAAAGCTTATATTAATATAACTTTTATATATTATTTTCTAGTCCTTAGCTGCTAACTCCTTATAGCCTACTTATTATATAATAAGCGCTACTAATAAGCTTAAGTAGCTAATAGATGAGGGCAGCTCCGAGCCTGATATTTAGGCGTAGTATGCTAAGAATAAGGTAGGTTATCTAGTACCTCTCTAATACCTCTCTAGTGCTTTATTGCTAATATCTAATTATACTTAGGAGGAGATCCTTGCTACTTAGCTTATAGTTAAGAAGGCCCTCTAGGCTAAAAAGAATAATACTAATATTACGCTTAAGAAGCATAAGGCAGAGGAGGCTAAGATCTCTATAGAGATAGAGGACTACTAGGTAGCTACTTTAGAAGAAGCTACTACTTACTAATAGCACCTCTCTAAGGAGGTAGAGAAGTAGACTAAATTACTATATAAATAGTATAAGGAGCTCTGCTATTACTACTCCGAGATAGAGCGGTTTACTAAAAGGCAGACTAAGGCATAAGAGTTATAAGCTATGCGCGCTTAGGAGTCGCTAGACTCCTATAATAAAGTTATAAGTCTATATAAGCCTTGCTAGTACCTTACTAATACTTATCTAGTTGATATTTCTAATATTTTTTAGAACTATGAAGTTATTACTACTGAATCTGGTAGCGAGGATAATAGCTCTAATGAGATAGGCGCTAGCGCCTAGTGGATTCAAAATTTCGGGAGCGCCCCTAGTGGGCTGCTGATAAGCTCTGGGTGGTTTTCGGTTGCCTTCGGGCAGGTGTCTGTTCAAAATTTCGGGAGCGCCCCTAGTGGGCTACTGATGAGCTCTGGGTGGTTTTCGGTTGCCTTCGGGCAGGTGTCTGGTCGCTTTCGGGCATTTTCTCGTTTCTATCGCCTCGTTAGAGGGCCTTCGGGCTAGTGAATTGAAATATTTAGCTAGCGAGCCTTATTTCTAACTACCTACTAGTTACCTATTGAATCGTGCGGGGATCGTGATATTTCTGCTTATAATTTAGCTTCGTAGTTATTTTATAAATCAATAGATATATTACGTTATAGTTCCTATGAATTATCTAGTTTATTATAGCCCTTCTATTTGATAAGGTATTAATAGTTCTATCTAGGGCTCCTATAGGTAATGATATAGTCTACTATATAGATATTTTTATTATTATTATTAATTAGGATTTCTCGTAGTAGGATAGCTAAGCTAAAAAAAAGGCTCTAATTATATAGGTGCGAAAATATTATAAATTCGGTAGTTTTTATTAATCTGGAGCTTATCTGCTCGTCCCCTATTAATTACTAGTTAGATCCTAGATAGGTAGCGAAAATAATAGGGTCCTCTTTTATTATACTTATGAATTCGTACTTATTAGTGTTTGCATAGAGGCTATTAGCTTCTAACCGGGTGAGCACCTATCTTACTACTTCTATATAGGAATCTATATCGTTAGTAAATATCTAGAGTACCTAAGGGTCGGGTGCTTCTTCGCCTCGGGGTTGCTGCTAATAACTACCTGGTGGTTAGTAGGGTTATCTGTTAGGATTAACGGTTAGCCGGCTCTTAAGGCCTTAAGATATTCTTATTTATACTTCAATCGACTCTTTAGTACTCTCTTCGTCGTTCCGATCGATAGGTATCTCATCCTAAGTTTAGCTATTTAGTAGCTCCCGTCCAGCAAGGGATCCTGCCTCCCTAGTAGACCTGCGGGTAGGTATCGTTATTATACGTAGCACTGCTCTAATAGTTTATACCCCTATTAGCGTAGGTAAGAGAGAAGAACGTATTATAAAAGGTATTCGGTATAGAGTAAAAGAGTTAGTATAAATAGGTATAAGTTATAATATTTATTCTTCTCTAACCCTCTAGTCTGCTATATGAGGGTACGTGAGGATTAGAGGACTTATCTAGGGAGCTACCTAGTGCCCCCTACCTATAGACTTCCCTAGGATAGCCTGTTACCCGGGGCGCTACTAGTATTCCCTTTTTATAGACTCCTAGCATAGCCCGTTATCCGAGGCGCTACCTAGTATCCTCCTTCTACGGACCCCTATAGGGTAGTCCGGTAAGTCCGATCTCATCCAGGCTCGTGACACGCTGCCTCACCTTCCGAAGTCCATGGTCTATACTCGGGGCACGTTGGATGCATGTTTATTGGCTATGATCAGTGGCGACGGACAGCACTTCTGGCGAGTGACACTTGGTTTGATCTCAGTGAAGACGCGTACGGCAGTGTCGAGCGCTCTGAATTTGATCTACAAAACGGAATGGAGTTGGATCCTCTCAGCTTCTGCAAGGATAACGCCAAGAAACCGATATGGAACCCGAGGGAATACTTCCTACGGTTACTGCTGATCAGACTTGAGCAGGTCAGAGATGAGTGGGAGTGGATTCGCCAAAATTTGAAGGATGGCACAAGTCACTTTGTCAGTACCGCCAGAAAACGGTGAAGTATGAGTTCTATGGGCTAATGGATCCTTCAGACTCAAGTGCAGAAGCAGCTTCTCCAGAGGATTCGACCGTTCTCTACAGGGTCTGACTTGGAAGAGTATGGGCAAGAATTCGAACAGTTTGAAACCAAACTCTGGGAACTGAAAGATGCTCTCCAAGAATTGACATACGACCTGGAAGAAACTCTTAAGGTCGGCGACTCATTTTTATCAACAGAAGTGAATTATTTCCGGAACTATGACGGCCATCCCGGGGATGCCTCTGCCTGTTATCCATCTCTCTCCGAAATCCGACGCAAATTCAACGAGCTAGCACAACTGTACACGTTTTGTGACAGCCTCAAGCAAAGATGTAACGACATGATGAACAACTGCCAGGAAGCCAGGAGGAAGTTATGCCCCTCTCATGATTCCCGAGGCTCAATTTCTGTTTAGAAGTGAAAAAACGCTGAAACATCCTCTTTTTTCGTGTCTAGTATTTCTTCCAAACTGGTTCTCCTGCTGGGGGTTTTGGCCCTGTTTGCTGCCGTGTAGGGTCTTTTTTGTTGTTCATATCATCACCAGCGGATTATCTGACAGCTCCATGTGCTAGGAGCAAGCAAGTCCAGTCTTATGAATGTGAGGCTTGCTCAATAATATTTTCAGACAGCATACTGACTTACTTACTGCGAAGGAAATCCGAGAAATGCGCGCAATGCCTTCGCGCATTACAACGCAAGACTTGGATAAGATGGAAGAGGTCCGGCTACTCGCTTGGCTTGCAATAGTGAGTCAACGGCATCACGGCTCGCCGCCTCGCCCTCCCTCTTCGTTACAATGTGGTTTTAACAAGTGCTGAAGTTCTTTTCGCCTCTTACCCACACTACCGGACTATTTAGTGCCACTGGTGTTATGCCTTTTTCTCAGAATTGGAAGACTTTTCTCTTATCTCTTCTATGGATTGCATTGACTGTTCTGGTAGTCTTTAAGGCGTGGTAATATTGGATGCGTCGAAACGAAAGGTTATCTATCATGAAGATGTCAACCCAAGCACCGATCCTCCCAATGCACTCTATCAGGATGCCGGAAAGAGAGAATACGACGGGAGTGCCGCTAGAAATAATCCGGTCGACAGCCTGCTCCATGACTGACGGACGAACCAGAAATAGCCCAGCCGGGGGACTATCGGAGGTTCATGCAATCGAACGCGCAGAACTTATTGAGCCACCCTGTAGTGGCAGTTGCAATATGGCACACGACGAGAATGATGCTTCCTGGTGCACTTTTGTCCAAAGGACACTGTCACTTCGCCCTCTCGCTTTACGTAGGAGGTCGAGACAGGCGCTGTTCAACGATGACATGGAGCTTGGAAACAATGGGCCTAGCGCTGCAGTTTTAGAGGTGTGGTCGGCGAGATCGAAAGGATGGTCGCTGCATTTGTCAGTGTCAAATTCGGATGGGCTGTTTTAGGTTCCTTTTCTGTCTGCTCTTATTCATGTGTTTTTTGTTCCAGTATACAGCCGATCGCTTAGATACCGCTGCGACTACCACTCTGACCGATAATTCAAAGAGTATGGTCCCTCACATTTACAACGCAGCGCTCTATTTATCCCCAAACCTGTAAGGGGTATTGTGACTTAAAGGATGGGGACCAAAACGCATTGTCATGAGGTACTGCCTGAGGTCTGAGAGTTGCTTACATTTCAGACGAAGCTCGATGTATTGATGATAGTTCGCTGTCCGTGACTGCGACACCACTTGCGTTGCTGATGCATTAAATCCATGAGACTTTACCTCCGAAACTAATAATTTACATGTGGATATATAACGACTGGTGGCTGGATATTTTACCACGTTCGAGACGTCGTGTTCACCCATTTACAAGGGTAGCCGACTGCGCAGCCAGATCCAAATCCTGATATTGACAAAAATGGACAAAATGAAGCTCGCAAGTTCAGTGGGCCTGATCTAGGACAAGTGTTTGGAGCGAAGAATGAAACGAACTGCGCATTTAGTATTCATCGCATAGGTCAAAAGCATCCAGTAAGAACTGTTCATGGGTTTAGTTACGGACAGTACTACCGTAATCCTTCTCACTGTTCATTCTTCGCGTATCTGCGGCCTTCTTCTTTTACTGCTCACTTCCTGTACTCCGCAGATCAATTTTGCTTGTGCAATGATTTAGAACTACAATGATAAGGCCAGTACTTTCAGTGGCGCCAAATCAACTGCAACCTTTCCATCACTCTTGCTGCCCTGTGGAAGTCTACCAGGCTAGATTCGGAATACACGGGTCTGGAGCTCCCTAGCTTTAGAAATCACAACAACCTCAATGAGCTTAACATCCTTCCAACTAAGCGTCACTATTTCTATAGCGCCACGAGCTCTCAGGCCTCGAACACTGCCCAGCATTTCCCAAGCGGGGAGGATAGTGTGAAGTAGGCCGATAACAGTGTGACCACTGCCCGTTCCATCATCGAACTGGCTCTGGAGCAACATCTCCGCCACTGCGGCAGCAAAACCGAAGTTATCATCGGGGTGGGAAGGAGGATGACTCGGCAGCATGCTATTGAGAAGCCAACCCCCTAACATCTTTTGGATGCCTGCATGCACCCTCGACGTCGCGCAGACGTGCGTACTGAAATAAGATCCGTGCGAGACTCCACGGAGTATGGCCACCACCGCCTGCGAGAGGACTTTGGAGAGTCACCTTGGCTGCGTCATGGAGCTTTGGGGTGTTGAGTGTGTTACCCGGAAACAAGCCCCAAGGATGAGAAATGTGCCTGTGGCCCGGCTCGACTTCTTCCACGTCATCCTTCCACTCTATGACTTTGCCACGCTTGCCAATTTGAGGGGGTTGGCAGCCCCGCAAGAACCCTCTCAAATTCGGCGGTGTTCTTACCGAGCAGCTTCACGGCCTCGACGACGGCGCGGAAGAGCTCTGTAAGTACCTATTCATCCCATGCAGGGCCTTCAGTGATGGATCCTACCGTCTGGTGCCGAGTATGTAGTAGCTGTTCTCTGCAGAGGAACTCGGGCTGGTGATGAGTTCGCCGTCACGCTCTATCAGAAAGTCCTGGAGGAATAATATAGACCCAGCCATGAGAGGACACGCCCTGCGGAGAAAGTCTTTGTCACAACCAAAGCGGTGATGTTCCCGCAGATGCATTATGAACCAGGCGCCTGACAGCGTCCAGTAGGTGCATTGGGCGCCGTCATCCTGTGGCGCAGTGTTGGCCCAGATGTCGGTGTTGTGATGCCTGACACAGCCGCGACAGCCGTACATGGCCTTTGCAGTCTCGGCGCCACGCTCGAGGAGGCGAAACATTATGGCGTGCGTCTCGGCCAGGTTTCCGACCTCGGTAAGCCAGTAGTTCATCCGCATGCTGATATTGATCGTGTACTTGGAGCCCCATACCGGCATGTGGTCGCGATTGCAGATGCCCTGTAGATTCGCGGGTAGGCCTGATGGCGAACGGCTGGTGAGTAGATCGTCCATAGTGGAACAGCAGCTGAGCTAGTCCGTTATCTACCGCTCCCTTCTTGACAGCCTGTATGCGCTGGTCAGCAGGGACTGTGACCTTATCGCCGCTACCGGGCAGTTGGATCTCGACGCTATTGTATAAGGCCGTGAACGTTTCAACGTGTGCTGACTTAAGACCGTTTCAGGACTTGCTCGCTGCGGATGCTAACCGCTTCTGAACAACCTATACGCCATTGGTGTGGCAGAAGGCGGTTCCGCCCGAGATAAATACTACGACTCGGCCTTTGGCGTTGACGACGACGTTGTAACCCGAGGCGTCAGTTCGAACCTCGCCCTCGTCAGAATGGGCAATGACGAGCATGCCCATAGCAAACTCAACGGCACCCTTTGCTCCCACAGAGCCGGTGACCATTTGTCCGTCGTCGATTTCTTCGAGGCTGTCGAATCATTGGTTGAGCCGACGGTCCCATACTGTGTGATCACCACGACTGAGGTCGAATACTCGCTGTCTGACTTGATACTGATGGTGATGACCTCGTCGACGGTACTTGTAAAGGTTTGGCGCTCACAGCGTCAGCTGGCAAAAGTCGTACGAAACCGAGGATATTCCTGTGCGAAGATCAAGTTCGCGACGGTAGTTCCGTGGAGAGCGGTTCAGGTCGCAGGAGAAGCTATTCTCGAAGTTGACTATGCCCGAGACACGAACCTCCCTCGCCAGGAGGGTCTTGGCCGTGGCCGAACGTGAGAAAGACGTCGCAAAGGTTCGTAGTGACGGATTGAACGAGGCCTGGCGGTCTGGGTCTTCTTTATGAGCTGTTCTGCCTCGTGTATGCGGTTCTGGTCTATGAGCCTAACACCAGCCGAATCTTTCCAAGCTCAGAGCTCGTTCTCAGTAATCCACAACCATTTTTAGACGGCAAGCCATGCTGAAGGTTCTGCCGCCAGAAAACCGGGTATTAATGCCCGGTAAATTGGCATGCCCCTGGCTCAGTTCATGCTAGGGGTTGCGAAAGTATTAAGCAAGGATTTATGGACCAGGGGATGAGTACCTGAGCATCACCGACCTCCACATCTTCTCTGCACCAAGTCCGAGGGGGAGGCAGGGGTCAATGAACCGCCGATTAAAAGACAAACCCTAATCCGTGGACAGAAGCCGGCATTTCCTTGAATCGCCTGGGTCACCCGTAGCCAGAATTGGCGATACAAGCGATGGGAAGGGTGTTGAACGATCGCCCTCGCCAGTACTCCACTCATCACAGGAACCATTGGTCTGTAGTAGTGCAGAAAACAAATCTTTCGATGCTGCTCACCCATGCGAGGGTTATCAATGGGGCTTTAAATTTGAGAAAACAAGATGAAGACGCGTATGTGCGTGACAAGAAGATGTTTATCCAGTCCGATCGTTTCGTTTCCTAGATACCCGGGAGTTATTCAATTTGAAGCTGGCTCCTGGCTTCTCCCTCTGTTCTTAATGAGTGACTTCTCAATCTAAACGACCAGTGAATGCTGCCGCATGCAATGTGATTTATTGCTAAGAGTTGGAGTTTCGCAGCATGGATTAGAACGCGATCCCACTGCTTGTCAATGAACTCGACCAACATGCAAGAGTTCTCTTTCAGGGTACTGCAGTTTTCTAACTCGAGAAATCATAATCCACCCATTCTCCAAGGATCGAACGAACCTGTTCAAACAGCGGTGCGCGACGCTCCAGCGCTTGTTGGTCTAGCTCAGTATATTCTCGTAGGTCTTTACGCGTCTCCTTTCCAGTCGAGGAAACACATCTCAGTATTTTCTTCGCGGCAGCGACATTCTGCTCGATGTCAGATATGGTGCTGATACCTGTGATTGTAGATACCGAGAAAGAAGACGTGCAATTCTGTCTCGCCTTTGCGATCGCATACTGCAACGCGAGGGATGAGAAAGTCTCACCACTTCCGTTCTCTTCGACCCATTCCGCGGCGTCGGCTGCGGCCATCCGCAAGCCTTTTGGCGCAGGATGCCAATCGCCCGTGAGACCCGTGGGAATTCCTCCCTTCCTCAATAAGCCTACGGCTAGCGGACTGGAGCAAAAGACACGGGTGACGCCAGCAGAACGGAGCCTGTCAAATCCGCGCTTCTCGGCTTGTGTATTTTGGAGAGTGAGTTGAGCCCATGTCTGGACAACGTCCAAAGGGCGCCCGTGCCGCTGCAGCACCGCATTGGCAATGTCTACCAGAACATCGAGGTCGTACCCCGATATACCGACACGCAGAATGACACCAGAGCGCTGAAGATCGAGTAAAACACCCACGGCCGTGATTGCGTCTTCCTTCGGCACAAACTCAACGTCGTGGCAAAAGACGACATCCAGGTACGTGACTTGGAAACGCTCCAGCGACCGCCTGACGGACTTGCGGACCCAGTCCGGTGAGTAGTCGAATTCCTTCTCCTTGATACGGCCGACCTTGGTCATGATCTCATAGTCGCCGCGGGTGTACTTGGCTTTGATATCAGGGTGTGCGAGTGCCGCACCCATGAGCTGCTCGGAGGGTTCGTAGTAAGGCGAGGTGTCGATCGAACGTACGCCGAGCTCAAAGGCCCGCAGGAGAATCTTTGTGATTGGAAGAGAGTGGGGGTCGGGATGGAGCTGGTAACTGAAGCCTGCGCCTCCCATGACGAGTGGAGGGGGACCGGAGGCGATAGTACCTGGCGACCGGGACGGTGCTTCGGTCGTTTCCATCGTTGAGGTTTTCAGTTCATGGAATGATCGGTGTATGAATAGTTCGAAGGAATATGACCCAGCAACGAAAGATGTAAAGATGAAAGCATACAAGTGTTGACAGATCTCAGAGGGAGTTGAGTTGCGGCAAAACCGCGCAAGGCGGATGGGCATTGGTGGAATTTCCCGACGGCAAAATTTGTATCACCGCACCGAAGACACGCCTTCGGGCTAGGGAGCAGGGAAAAGCCAAAGTGCCACT
This sequence comes from Colletotrichum sansevieriae, assembly GCA_026260285.1. Classification (NCBI taxonomy): domain Eukaryota; kingdom Fungi; phylum Ascomycota; class Sordariomycetes; order Glomerellales; family Glomerellaceae; genus Colletotrichum; species Colletotrichum sansevieriae. The sequence continues at coordinate 10,185 of JAOQIF010001301.1, forward strand.
TCATCTGGACCAATGTTAATTGGCTAAAGTCAACTCGCGGATACGAATAGACACGACTGAGGTGCTTCGTATAGTAGTGCTGACCCCAACATCGGCTTCGATTTGTGACTATCCGCGATGCTGACCTCCGGGAGCCATGGATTTGCCGTCGGGTTATAGATACATGAGGGAAAATGAGAAATTCCCCAGCGACAATCCCTGAAATTTCAAAAGTTTCTTTGCCCAAGCTCTCCACATTAGTTGCCTGCCGAACTAACCATCTGCATGCTACTTGGAGTGACTTGTAACTTCGTCTGAGCAAACGTCACTGGACCTTTGGATCGCGGAATTCGCAACGTTCGCAGGGTCCCCCATGGGGTCGGGTACCCCCTTGCGGTCCCCTGTCTTCACCATCCACAACTTCTCCGGCAACCCCGTCGTCTTCACCATGTACCTATGATATGGTAGGTAAGTTTGACCCCTAGCACTGGTATCATGGGGATAGAGGTCCACCTATATATATAAATAATAACTTTTAAATAGGTAGAAAACCGCTTAATAGCACTAACGAGAGGAAGTACCTATAGGAAGAGCTCAAGCCATAGAGACCTAAATAGGGGCTTTTACTTTGGCCTGCAACCACAGTATTTGAGCAAACTGGCCTGAGCTCCGACAACGCCTTCAATACAGGCATCGGCCTCAACGGTGTCGGATTGTTGGTGTTTTCTGTTCGATATGTCCCATCATCTGGTTTGGTCGCCGACGCGCCTGGCTGTACGGACTGAGCTATAACCTTGCGTTTTTTGGGGTTGTGGCGCTGAGGTGCCTTGCTCCGGACTACAAAGCCGACAAGCCTACTCCTGGGCCCAGGCATCTATCTTGATTGCCATGCAACTCGTTTACTCTCTGACGATCGGCCCGTTAGCTTACGTCATTTCTTCTGAAGTTCCCTGGACCAGACTTCGGGCAAAGACATTGTCACTCACCGCAACCTTCCACAGAATGTCATACTTGGTCATCACTGTTGCAGGCCCTTACCTACTGAACCTGTCTCCGCCAACGCCCGCGCCATGATCGAGTTCTTATGGGGCGGTCTTAGCTCGTTCTCGTTTTCTTGGAGCTATTTTCGTCTTACAGAGAGAGGTATATTGTGGGTCCCGGATATTCCTACGCCTATTCTCTGGTCAATAAGACTCTGATCCATATCGGTTTCTTTATAGACTGGCGACCGCACCATTGAGCAAATTGATTATCTCTTTGAGGATCGTGTTCCTGCACGCAAATTCCGCAGTTACATTTTTGATGAGACACATATCTTTCCCGACGTCAAGAACCAACATAAAGATGGGAGTTGAAGGCGTTCCCGTCCTGTTTTCTGCTTGAAGCGAATTGCCGTCATCATTTACCGAGGGTTGAAACCGAATAGAATAACCTCAAACGAGGTAAGGCCTTGGATAAATCAGACCTGCAATGGAGATACAAAGTATTTTCGTGGGAGGCCAAAAAAGTCAACCATCACTTATGCATCTTGTGAATGTAAGATAATTCCTTCGAAGATGTTTTCCTCACTTCACCCCTTTAACTATGACCCGTGCGACGTTGAAGTAGCAGGCAACATAGCTAGGTTCGTTAGATTCGCTAGATGTGAATGACTGATTTTAATCTTTACGAGCACCTTGCTGTGGGAGATGCTGATGCTCTTACGGTGAAGTTGCTCACGCGCTCATGTCCATTACACGTTCGACAACAGAATCAGCCATGATATCTGGAATTATAACTTAGATGATATCTCCCCAATAAACTTGCGCAATAAACCCTCAAGTAGCCAGACAATCCGGCCTATACCACATTAGTAGAACCTCTCTGAGCTCATGAGCTAACAACTCGAGATCGGCAAACTCACTATTTTTTGTGTAGGAGCATCTCAAATTTCGAATGAGATCAAACTAAGGTGGCATGTAAAAGGCGAGTATGATGGCCATATTCACGGCATCGAAACTTTCTAAATGGTTACATCGGTACTTCTTCTAGCATAATCACAGAACCCTGGTTTGCTTAAAAATCTTATAGACCAGATCAGAAGTAGCATAGTCACTAAGGAGATTCGAAATCATATTGCGCCGCCGTTTGTTCGCGCCTCTTTTTGGTGAGCTTATCGGGAAATCCCGTTTTGAGAGAAAACTTGAGCCTGCAAAATCTCAATCGACACCCGAAAGCAGGGCGACCTATCACAACGTCAGCTTGTTTCCTCCAGCGAACCGCACGCAATCACTGACGCTATTTGCATTTGACGCGATATGTTCGAGACTGATTCCTGCATTTATGTCCAATCTTATCCCGCCGCGTCTGTAAAAAGTACCAGACTGGTCTTCATGCCCAACCACGTCACCTAACTAGGTAAAGCTCGGTCTCCATTGAAGAAGGCCTTCAGAATTCCCGTATATCGTTTGTGATAACGCCTTTTCTCTCTTTTATCTCACGCACCACACCAGATAGTGCAGAAAGGCATGCGGGACAATACCACAATCCCACACCATGGCAACTCTCTCAATCAACGGTCTGCAATCCTCTTTGGAGAGGCTGAGTCTCGACACTCCTCTTCCCTCCTTCCCGGTTGCCGACGTTTTGGTACGTCCGTTGGATATTTACCGATCGTACATAGCCCAGATAGTGGCTCAAGTTGCCGAATGTGACCCCGCGCTCGCATACGAAGCCGTGCAGACGACGGCCGCGATTTCCATGGGGGACTTGGCCATCATTCTTCCCCGGTTAAAGATCAAGGCCAACGCAGAGGTTGCGGCGAATTTCCTCGACAAGGTATCTTTGACTTTGCGATACTGCTGGGTATAAATGCTGACTAGATATTTCAAGTTCCCCAAGTCACCCCTGTACACCTTCCCCTTTGTCGATGGTATCCATATTCGAATCTTCTCTTCCCCTTTCACCCTCCCAAGACTTCTCCTTCCTTTCATCGCCGATCGCAAAGAACTCTACGGAGGCGACGAATCTTTTGGCCTTCGGAATGCTGCATCCCCGGACTCCGGCCGACAGAAGGTCATCGTTGAATTCTCTTCTCCGAACATCGCCAGCGAGTTTGAGGGAAGGCACCTCCGAAGCACCATCAACGGCGCTGCGCTTGCCAATCTCTACGAGCGCATGGGATGGGATGTCGTCAGGCTGAACTACCTTGGCGATTGGGGCAAACAAGTCGCCCTTCTCGCCGTCGGCTGGGAGAAGTTCGGTTCCGAGGACGAGTTCCAGAAAGACCCCATCCGACATCTTCTCGACGTGTACAATAAAATCCAAGATGCCTTCAAGCCAGAAGTCGAAGCGAGCCACAAGGCGAAAGCAGACAACAAGAGCACCGCCGAGATTGAATCGCAGGGAATCTACGCCGAACGCGATGCTGTCGCCAAGCGATTGGAAGATGGCGACGGCGATGCGATGGCGCTGTGGAAGAAGTTCCGCGACGCATACGTCGAGGATTACACCAAGGCTTACGCACGCCTCGGCATCAAGTTCGATGCGTATCACGGCGAGTCCCAAGTAACATCCGAGTCAGTCGCCGAGGTCGAGGCTGTACTCAAAGACAAAGGTGTACTCGAGGAGAGCGAGGGTTCGTGGATCGTCGACTTTAAGAAGCACGGCGCCAAGGGGCTCAGCACCTCGGTCCTACGCAACAGAACTGGGACGACCATGTACTTGCTTCGCGACATCGCCAATGTTCTCGATCTCGACAAGAAGTACGCGTTTGATAAGATGCTCTACGTCGTTACCTCGGAGCAAGAAAGCCACTTCGGTCGCGTCGCGAAGGCTATCGAGCTCATGGGACACGTCGATCTCGCCAAGAAGCTCCAACATGTCGGTTTCGGAAAGGTCCAAGGACTGTCGGCGCAACTTGGTAACGCGCATCTCTTTGGAGACATGTTGGATCAGTGTGCGACTGCCGTCAAGACGGCCATGGAGGACCAAGACGGAGCGCCTGCCACCGCTGCCGAGCCATTTGGCATCACTTCTCTGATTGCCCAGGACATGCACACCAAACGTAGCAACGGCTATTCCTTTGACAGCAAGAAGATGACCGAGTTCGAGGGCGACACCGGCGCCGCGATCCAACTGGCATACACCCGACTTGTTCTGGTTTTGAAGGAGCTCGGCGCGAATCCCACGGCCCTGGCGGAAGTTGACTACGCCCATCTCCAGGAGGAGGAGTACACCAATCTCCTGCGTTTGATGGCCCAGTACCCAGACGTCATCAACGCTGCATACAAATCCCTAGAGCCCTCTGCCGTCCTTGCGTTTATGTATCGACTGGTCGAGCAGCTTATCGAGTGTCTTGACGCCGACGAGGATGACGAGGCTCCCGAGGGACCAGACGTCGATCTCGCGAGGGCAGTGCTTTATGAAAATGCGAGGCAGGTAATGGAGAACGGGATGAAGGTTCTGGGAATTTGCCCGTTGGCTAGTTGAGCCGTTTTATTTGGTCTTTAGTCTTTACTGTGAATTCGCGATGATTTCCGGTGTGTTCTGTTTACTTGGTGTGTTCATTGGACAAAGGATATTTTGTAACAACGAGCAACGTGTATTCTTTGTTGTTTAAACGGACTGATGAGATAATGATTTGATGACTGATATGGTAGAGCGCGCCTGTTGGCTTTTAGGAAGTTGTAAGGACGCAATCTGGAGTCTGTAGCAATTCAGAAAAAGGTCCAGCTCTCTATTGGGATGGACCCCGTCTGTGAGCTATGATTTCCTTGCGATTATTGGGGTTGGTGAATCAGGACCACGGAAGCTCTTTGAAGACGACGAAGATCCATGATTCGTATTGTGTCGGGCCCATGAATCACCTGCAGAGCCGGCCTTCGCATGACGCTCCGTTGCACCTTCCTCATGCTGTTCCTTCGTCCAGCGGTATTCATTCCCATCCAATCTCCTTGTCCCAGTATTCCAACTTGCAATGAACAGGCAGATCGAGGGCTTAGAATCGCTTCTTTCCTCAAGAATGCAGTAAGAGTACCTTATTTATCTCTCGTTATCCCTCTATATAGTAAAGCGACGCCTATATATTATATATCTCTACTATGACTTCAACTTAACCTACACTATATCTACTAATACTAGCTAAAATAAACTGTAAACTACTCTCTATCAGGCCTTAAACCCGTATTATTATTCTTTCTTTTCTCTAGTTATAGTCTAATTATATCTATAGCGGCTATTCCCATCGTCCCCACTCTTTGCGCCTTGTGCTATCTTTCCTTAACTCCCGTCTGCTAACGACGTCTGCTGGTGATTCAACTCGATTTCAGGTTTTCCTTCCGTATTATTTTCCCATTTGGAATATCTCTTCTATACACCTCTTGCGTTCGGCAGCTTTGGTGGTCTTCATCCACTTAGTATTCGCGACTACAAGCATAACTGTCTACTAACACCCAACGCGCAAGCAGTAATCAAGGCAATCTGAGCGGAATTCCACAGCATTTTGCAACAACTTGATTTTTCACCCATTCCGTCAACAAGTTAGCTCTTTCCTTTTCGAGAATCTCGGCAACTGGACGCACCAAAAAAACCAAGCTGCCAAACCATTACCCAAACATCTCACCTTGGCACCTCACCTGCGAACCACACGCACCAATACCGAGGCATACGAGCCCTTACCAAGCAGCACCACTCCTCGAATACACCATCAGCTTGCTTGCAACCATGTCGGGTCGTCGCGATAGAGGCACCGCCATGATCGCGGAAGATGTGCGCATGCAGCGCGTCGCCGAGGCAAAGACCAACATCCGCGAGGAGGCGACATACACTCCTGCCCTCCTCGGCCGCATTCAGTCAAGAATCGAAGTGAATGCCTTCCGCCGCTGCATCTCAGACAATACCCTCTACCAGTCCCTCTGCAATTCACTGAAGGACAAGAACCTCCCCGATCGCGATCGCCGTCCCGATCTCGTCGACTTTCTCGCCCTCGAGGCTATCTTGCCGGTCCAGTACGATGGCCAGTACAACCGGGTGCTGGACGACCTCTTTCTCAGATGCGGCACCAAGGCCTGGGTCGACAAAGCCGTCCTGGAGGCCAATCACAATTGGTTCCAGGACAACATCAAGGAGGCCAAGGACTTCATCAAGAAGATGATCAACAAGGTCGACTCCCAGCTCCTGGAGATCGTCCTTGAAGACCTCGAGACCAACTTCTGGCGCGAGAATCTCAACGACAATGTTCTCTACAAAAGCATCTACATCAAGATCATCGACAACAACCGCCTCACCCAACGCGACGTCATCACCGTCGTCGCCCTCAACGGCGGCAGATACCCCACCGAGATCTTTCGTCACCTTGTCGTCAAGCAGAATTCCGACATGCTCAACTTCGGCAACAACATGCACGCCCAGTACGCCCTCTATGACGACGAGGAGTACAGATGCTCCGGCTCTCCCCAGATTCCGAGCGGCGCGCCTCTGACCCAAGCCAACGTCAATGCTATCCGTCACATCTCCAGTGGCCCCAGTGAGCCTGATCTCGGCAGTATTGGCGACCTCGAGGCCATTGCCGCAGGAATCGACGACGCGCAGAAGCGCCGCGAAGTTCGCAAGAAGATTGAAGAGATGAAGCAGATCCTGAGCCACGACAGCGGCGCTCTTCATGGCGTCCGCAGCGGTCGCGTGCAGAAAGCATCCAACTCCCGCACCCCGAGACAGTGCATCGTCGAGTCCATCGAGGATGAAGTTCGGACCAACAACGGCAACACTGTTGAGGTTGGCGAGTCTGGTACCACCATTATCAAGAGAGAGCGGGCCACTCCCAAGAACGGATCGCTTCCCCGCGCCAACTATGGCCCTCGCGAGAGTCGTTAAAAACTACAAACCTCGCCACACACGGCGGCAATGTACATCTGACATTGAGATTGGCTTGATACATCATTCATTCGGTTCAGTTGACTCTTCAGAGCGGGAAAATTACTTGTATTAGTAGCAAAGCGGCATGCAGAGGCATTGAGATCCAGACACAGAGATGTAGGATATGGCAAGGAACATTTTAAAACTCCCTATCAGCAGACATGGTTTCTTGCAATTCAGATCTGCTTTTCCAGCTTTCCGTGCGGTCATCTGTAATCCTTGTCGCCAATGTTATTTTTGTGACATTGTTGTTCTTCATCTTTGTCTCAGATCCTTGTAGTGTTGATCATGTCCTTCTCTTTCCCTGACGTTCGTCGTCCTTGGCTGTTCCCTTATTCCAAGATGTCACCCATTTTTCCCCCTCGCTCTTGTGTTTCACCTAAAACGCGAGTCAACTCTGGGGTATCCCTCACATGTCTGCTCATGCAGTAAACATCGTCACAGCGCGGTCTTATCTCGTTGAGTGCTCCTCCCCTATTTTCCTCCCGGACCTGCGATTTTCGTGCAGAATTGCTGTCGTCATGCAAGGAGCAAGCGCTTCTTTCGCCTTTCCAGATAATCGATCTGAAGTGCCTTGAATGACCTTGCATTTAAGAAAGCCACAAACGAGGCAGGCTGTTGCTGGAAGTTCTAGCTGACTGTGAGAAATTTTATTTCTTCTGCAGTCTCGAGAGTTCTTGGTTGTTCTATTTAAACTAAGTGATGGTGGCTAAATCAAAACATAAACTATGCTCAAATTACTTTGACGTGAGGGCATGGAGCATGAGATTATGAAAATCAGCATCAACGTCAAGACGGTTCAGGCCTCCCAACTCGTCAAGCAGATGCCTAGCTGTCTTCCCAAACTCAACCCAATTCCGAGTAGGAGTAGAATGACCCTCCTTACGTTGTTCATACCCAACCTCGCTCAAAGAAGGCGAAGCCTCAAGTACATCCTCCATGATCAACACGGCACTCTCACTAGGGGCCAGAAGAATACAGTCATCACTTGCGCAAGGAAATCATCTGTGCCGAGAAGTGCAGTCCAAAGACAGTGTCATTTCTCCACAAATTAATCGTTTCTTGATCGTTTTAGTCTCCGATCATTTCAACTCTTCTTTTTACTGCTTCTTTATCATACTTTTTTGATCTTCTATGGCCGCGATTTTGGGAGGCTGATCGCCCGCTCCCACTGCGGCACGTGACCTCTATCAGCTACGGAATAACTCTTTTCTGAGGGTTATTCCTCCGACCGTGGTTATAAGCGACCATATTATAGCTACTCTCCTCATAATAGAATAAGCTCTCCAGTAACTATAAATGTGGCCCTTAGGACGTCTCTCAACAAATCACTTTAGGAACAGGGACAGGGACAGCTGGATGGACATTGACTGTTCTCCTGAACTAGGGTAACTAGGTATCATTCATTCACAAGAAAAGTAAAGTGCATCATCCTATGTCCTTCAGACAGTCCGCCTCTGTTCCCTCGGATTGCTTGTAACCACGAACTCCGTCCTCATCACAATGACCGGCACGTCAAGATGATAATCCGCGCTGTCATCATCCGAATTCTCTCCCGGCCTCCTTCTCGCCCCCGGCTCGATATCGATCGCCGCTTCGTTCCGATCAATCCCGCTGTTCAACGGCTGCATGCCATTCATCCCAGGTCTCCAGCTCTGCAGCGCGTATCTGCTGCCATCGTTTCCATCTCCGCCGGTTGCACCACTACGTCCGTAGCCACTCGCCCCACCGTACTTGTTGCTCCTGCTGCCCGATCTGCTCTTCTCGTTGAAGTATTTGACCAAGGGCGCAAGGGTCGGCACGCAGGTAACGATGATGCCGAGGTTGTTTTCCCTCGTGAACCACATGATGAGCGGCGCGCAGCGCAGCACCCCATTCAATCCCATCCAATCAATTCAACTAATTAAGCAATTAAAATAGGGCTTTTTTCGCAGTCAATTAGCCAAAACGACGATACCCTCGTTTTAGATATTTTAATTAATCTAATATTACCTAGAAGATAGAAAATCCAGCCTCCGGACTAATTAGAATTTTTAAAAGATTTAAAAAAATATAAAAAACATATATTACTAACTATGCCTGAAAAAGTTTACTATTAGTAATATAAAGACCTATAGCAGGATTCGAACCCACGACACCACACTTTATTAACTAAAGTTAGGAATTATACTACTTAACTATATAAGTACTAATAGATACTAATAAGGTAATTTTTATTTACTAAGTACCTTATAACGCCTATTTTTTTTTATTCATACTAGCCCCCTTACTAGGGCTTGAAAAAGCCCGTTTTTAACCCCTTCGCTAGGCCTCGAAAATAACCCTTTTTTAATATTACTACTAACGCTACTACTACGCCTGCCTCTATACCTTGAAGCCCTGCCTATATATACCTCTTAAAGCCTATTTCAACCTCTCGCTAACTATTGCAATACCTATGCTAGCCTGTAATCAACGTCTCGATCACTTCATTAGCTATAATATATTAACTCCTCGTAGGATTACTACTTAGATATGCACCTCGTTAACTACTAGTAATGCGTCGATTATTAACCTCGCTACCTATAGTAATCTCGAAGCCTTACCTCATGCTATATAGAAGGGCTAGCGCTTCGTTAATATTAAATATATCTCGAGGAAGGGTAGCTAAGGCTATATATCTTAGATTAAGAACGAGGGCTTTTTTATCTATAAGATCCTTCTAAGTAGTGCTTGAGGTAAGCCCCTTCTCTACTCTACTTTTAATTATACTAATAATATATCTAGGCGATACTTACTAGGTTTATTAATACTATAATAAAGCTAGGCATCTTAATATACCTCGGAAGGCTTCTGCTACGTCTAGCGCTGAGGTATACCTTAAGGCTATCTACTACGTCTTCTAAGATTAATTACACGCTGCGAGTATATCTAGCGATAATTCTAATGCTAATAAGCCCCTCCCTAAGTACTAACGCTCTATTCCTATCGCTATACCCCGGGGCAAGGTCTTATAGATCGAAGAGCTAGCCCTCGGGTTTATTATTAATACTAATAACCCCTTCTCAATATTTAGTAATTAATATATATAGCATATGCTTAGCCTCTTTAATTGCAACGTTTATAACTAAGTATATTAGTCGAAGTTAAGTTAGAGGGACCTACTCGACTAACTCTATACCTCTAAGAAGGTACAGATCCAAGAGGAGATATATAAGGTACTTACTAGGGTCTATATATTATTCGATCTATAGACCTCCCCTAATTAATATATAATCGTTGCTATCTTCAGCTACTTTATTAACAAGGCAGGTAAGCAGACCTAGTACCTCTTAGCTCTTTGCTACTAGCCCAGCGCCTACTCTAGTGAGAATATTGCTATTACTATTCATACTATTCTCAGTAACTAGGGCTTACTTAATAGGGTTAGTATAGCTATCTCTAATAACGCTATAAATAATAACTCTTGCCTCAAGGCTCTCTTCCCTTCTCTATCACTTATATATATAGAAACTAATACTAAATAACGCTAAATTCGATATTATAGTTATATCCTTAACCTCGTTAGTCGTACTACTATTTATAGTATTAATAATAAGGTATTCGAGGAGGAGTCTGACTTTCTTCTTAGTCCTAATAGAACTTGAGATAACCTAACCTACTAGAGGCAGAAGGGCCCTATTAGTAAGCTCCGGAATATCGTTAAGTATATCAGATTATCGCTATAACGATCCGAAAGCTTCTTATCTATTAGCAACGAGGCTAATAATAATAATAAGACCTTTACCCTATAGGAGGAGTTATTATAAGAGCTGAATTTAATATTAAGCAACGCTACTCGATAGAACTTAACGTATATAATAGTTAAGCAAGCCCTACTTAAACGCAGCTAGATCAACGGTTATATTCTTTATACCTAGGGACTTAAATATGCTATAGATTATATCCCTAGTAAGGATACCCTTACTAACAAGGACTAGCAGATCCTTATAGAGTTAAATAATATGCTTAAGCCGCTCTATAAGTAGACTAAGAGATATAAGGGCTAGGGTAAGGGTTGTTAATCGGTAGGTTACGTAATCGTTACGTAAGCAGGGGTAATAATAGTAATAGTAAAAGAAGTAATAGTATTCTTCGTTGCTATCTAAAAGAGGGAGTTTCTAGGAGGGATTCACCTCTTATTTA